>JABEEM010003320.1:0-29851 GCA_013363185.1 Fusarium secorum | reverse complement strand
AGCCACTACACCATACCGGATGATGCTGCTTATGATACAGGGGTCCGAGAACGTCGCCTAGATCCGTCACTGCTGGATCAGTGCCAGAAGATGCAGAACGCAGACACTATTGCTTCAGACCAATTTCCTTTTGTCACCTAGGATGAGATAATGGGCCTCTCGAATCGGGGTCTAAGTATAAGTGTCAACTTTAAATAAGGTGATAATGATTGCTTGGCTCCATGTTCGTCTAATGATATCTCATGATCTGCGAGAGAACAATGCTGCAAGCCGATGACCTCAACCAGGAACTCGGCCATTGAGGCTTCAATCAGGAGAGTCTTCTTCATCGAATTGAACAGTGGGTCTTTCATCCTATCGTTAAGACGTTCAGCGAGGAAATGAAGAACAAGGCCTTCATGCGATGCCATAAGTACAGCCGACGCTGGCTGGATGAGATTTGCGCTGCGAACGAGGACTTGTCCGAATATTGCTATGTAACAACTATCGAGGAGCTCTTCTCTATCAAGACCAATGAAATAGCGAGTCTTGAGAAAGGATCGCTAATAAACTTGAAGGATTCAAGAAGGAGATGATAGCAGAACAGACGAAACTTGTGCTCTGAAGACCAGTTGGAAGACTTGACCTAGCAGCAGACATATGGTCTGGGAATGACCGAGATAGACTGTAAATTCATTAAGAACTTTATATGAGATGCCTCGGTTGGGGATGTCATCCGAAGATGTGAAGTATTTTGGTCGACAAGTTACCACTGAAGAGCGATTCAAGGAGATCACGGAGGGCGCTGAAGAAATGACAGGGGAGTTTGTATCTGGTGGGTGATTTAATTTGTTGATAGTAGGTTTTTCATTGAGCTTCTGGAGTCCTGAAAATAACAGTAAGTTACTGAACTGCCTCATTGATGTTGGCATAAGAAAAGAAATATCACCTGTATTGAGTTGGTCTTGGATGACAGTGAATAAATCGCAGTTATAGGTGAGTTACCTTCACACCTTTCAAGTTGCCTGAGGGCTGTGTTATATGTCTTAGGCAGATAGGTCTTAGGATAAGTTTAGGATAGGGATATTTTAAAAGCCTGTGTCTATTCGCTTCTTCCACTTCCTCCTACTTCTCTCCTCTATACCTCACATGATCTCAACAACACATCCTAACACCCTGAGGATTAGCATCAACACAATAACCATAAGCCTCTTTCAAAGCCATCACACCTTAAATTTAACATGTCTTCTGAAGCTATTGACCTGACTGGTGCCTCGCCGCAGACAGGTAAGTCAAATGCTTTCTTTTATACCTAAACTAACAAATAGACTAGCAGGCATACCTCCTCCTTTGGTAAAAAGAGAGCAAGCTTTACTACTGGCTCGTATCCCTCGAGAGCAGGAATCAGAGCAGAACTCGTACTTTCTGTATAAGAAGGAGTGTCGCCTGGCCTGGATCAAGTACCTAGGTCTCCTAGGAAGGGTCAAGGTCCGCGAGGGCCTTGACGGGCTCCCATTTTTTCACGGGATGCCGCCTGAGCATTTGACTCTCCAGATTGATACAGAAAGACTAGCCAAGATCCAGCAAACAGCGATTCGCGACCCTAGAAATTCACTGATCACCCTCGGAACAGTCTTGAACACCCTCAGAGACCGCCCTCAGCAATCCCATATCGCATGGGGCGTTATCCAACAAAAGCTGGCCAACTCGCGTTCGCAGCTCAATGCACCCATCATAAATGAAACCTTGATGTAGGCAATCAATACTTTCATTGAAGATCGGGACAAAATCAAGTACTGGGAGAGCGCAGGCTCACGGAATCCTATGGTGCTTGTGCAACCAACTCAGACACCTTCCGGGCAGACATCTGTACACAAAGTGATCCAGTCTGCGATGAACCGTCTGGTCGGAATCCAAACCCAAGAGGACGACCCACCAAGTTGTCCCGGATACGTTCTCCCCATGGCCTCCTTCGAAAGGGCTGTTATGAACGCGCAGAGGACGAAAGATGAGACCCAGCGTAGGCAAGGGGCTGACATGTCCCTACGTTCGCTACGGAACTTCATGGACGCGCAAAACAATGAAGCGGTAATCGATAAGATGATTGAGTTCCAGAAACATTATGAAGCTTTGGCGGCTCTGAGCTCGAAGTGAGCAAGAAGCGCAAGGGAAATGTGATGCGCGAATTGTGTTTACGAAGCGGACGGAAATAGGGGAAAGGATATTCATGACATGAAGACGGAGGGAGATATTTTGCTACAATGATGGAACAAGAACGAATAGTTGAGGGATGAAAGAAAGGGCTTATGAAAGTAGTTAAATTGATGATTTGAAAGGACATATCTTGATGCTGTGATACAGCTAAATACCTCGTAACACTGGCCGGATGAGACGAAAATTCAGGACGCCTATCCTAATGACATAAGATTTAGGCAAGTTGAGTAGACATTTAGATTGCCTTGATCTAAGGTGGCAGATGTTTTCTTGCACCCTGAGGAAAGGCGTCTCTTCCAACCTAGCCTCACCATCTACCCAAACAGAGAGCAAACTTCCATTGTCAAGCACTTTAAAGTCCCTGCGCATCCCCCACCCGGATTTGCCAGAGCGACGTAGGCTCAATAACCTGGCAAGGCAAGTTGAGATGGAAAATGGCGTCTCCATGAGATCTAATGGTCTCGTGAAGTCGCTCATGCCTGACTCTGAGCTCCACCGAATGAAGCTTGGCAGCATCCTCCCATGCCTCCAAGACTTGTCGGCTGATCTCCAAGTCCCAAGTTCCTCGCCAGGTAATATGGGCGTAGTGCTTTGCCCTGGTGTACATGAAAGCACATGCTTTCCCTGTTCCCCCACTCCAGAGTACCATGGTGGTCAGGTTCGGCATTCGCAGCAAGAACCTTGCTGCGGTGATAAGAAGGCTATCGATGCGACCCCTCTGTTCCTCTATATTTCGCAGCAGACGACTTGATGTTAGGGATAGAGATTGCAGGTGATCCCATGTCCATTCTTTCTTGCAAGCTCTGAAAAAGTCCATCGCACCGATAAGGAATGAAACTGCGAGTTCTCTGAGCCTCAGGCTTGTTTGAGCGAGATTCTCACTGTTGCTAGAGGTATCGTCCATCGAAGCGTATCTTGAATCGGCGACGTAATCAAGGAAATCTGCATCTTTGTGAACACTTTGTGCAAGACATTGTTTGGAATCTCGGAATAGTATCAATCTTTCGAGTGTACTAGGCAAAGGCATGCCAATCACCCCCGGATGCTCTAAAGTCAAGTTGATTAGCGTTACTATCGGTTTACGGCTAGACAGACTTCCATTATCGAAATATTCACTTACTTGAATCTCGACGTTCGATATAGCCATGATAATAATTATCTGTATAGTCTAGGAGCCATGGCTCATAAACAATATCCGTTAGACGATCCAGCTTGGACAGAATCCAGTCTAGTTGACGAGGCATGAAGCAAAGGCGGAATTGTCGACGGATCATTAAACAGGTAATTGCGTTGACCTTGGGAACAGCAAGCGAAGAGTAATCCAGGTCGACAAGTCCAAACAACCGCTGCACTGCGTTGAAAGACGGAGGCTGCACCTGGATACCATTTTCCCAGCCATGCTTTGGGTCGTGCCAGTCACTATGCGTTGCTTCCATGGGGATGACTGGGTCTCGGGCATGAGGAGCATCGTGCTCGTCATTGAAACGAAAGTTCTTAAACCCATGTTTCGAATCACTAGCAGACGCCGCGTTGAGTTCCAGCGTCAAGGAGCCCGTCGTTTTCCAAGTACTGAGAATTATCAGAATCCTTCTAACCGCAGAAGCCAGAAGGGTTTTGTTCTTCGACTTTATGCTGAACGACTCCTCCTTCTTGCAAACAGTGCAATTATATTCTGCCAGCTCAATATTGAGATAGATATGCCTCACAAGGTCTCTCTGTCGGACCACTGCTTGCTCAAAATCCTCCAGGCACGAGGGTCGGAGGTTCAGCTTTGCCATGTTTCTCGTTCCGATAACGCTTTGCCACTTTTTGGACACCGAGGCCAGAGCGGACCAGCGTGGATTTTTCTGATCGACTATCGTGTTTAGAATGTTGCGGCGAATCTCTTGTGGTAGATACGACCACCTGAGGCAGCCTGAGCTGCGAAGTCTCATTTTGTGATGTTGGGTTGTTTGGTTGGCCATGGTGAGAAGGTAATGGTTTTGTGTGCGATGAGCTGGGTCATCTTGTCCGAAGAGAAACAGGCAGGGCACTTATTTTTAGCTGTTGGAGGCTGTCATCAGGACATCTAGCTTTTTCAGCCAAAAGCTAGATCATAGGCACCCGCGAGGGCAAAGAATATGTTGCCCATATGTGTTGATATGCGTTCTTTACCTTTGTGTGTTGGGGCCGAAGCCTCTTTAAACCTCAACCTTATCACGGAGAAAGGAGGAAATAAGAGGTCAGCCTGATGAATCCATTATTTCTGAGGAAAGTTCTTCGGAGTAAAATTTTATGCATCAAAGCTAAAGTGTACAGATTTAGATTCATAATACCTGTGACGGGTGTTATTGGTTTTGGTGTAAGATAGGGTTCAACGGTGCAATCTAGGTAGAGAAGTGGCCAGTTCGACTTTGCTCGAATTCAATAGAATGGCAAATCGATTTCTTCTATTCATCCTCAGACCTCTGGCATATCGTCTCAAGAATCTGCTTGCACATATAACTTCGTACGTGCGTCGAAAATTGTCCAATCACTTGGGGGCGGGAAGTATATGGTGGCTGTGCTCAACGTAGGAATGATCCTTTTCAAAACAATGAGCGTTCTAAAGATTAAAGCTGTAGGAAACTGTAGTTTAATGGTGATCGACAAGCTGTCGCTGTAATACTGTAACCCAGTCTCATCTCCATCTTATTATCTTAGTATACGGAGGAATCGCATCAAAGTGATGGATGAATTAAGAAACATCCGAACGAGTGATAAGCTCCAGTACAAGGATCATGATCCAAAACGAATGTCAGACCAGTCAACGTCGACCCTAGAACCGAGCTCTTGGCGAACAACGAGAAAGGATACGACTCGCGAATGCGAAAAACGAGGGTGGATGACGATACGCGGACAGTCTCCAGTCAGGCCAGGTCAGCCTAGTAGGGATTGACTCCATTGGTCGAACAAGTAACTAAACAATAAGAGTATTCGCATTGAAAAAGTTTGCCTAGGAATGATTGTTATACGAGTATAACGTGCGTATAATCGTATTGTAGTGTAGCCTGGAAGATTGACTAAGGGCTGAGGTTGAGTGCGTGCAGAAATGACGAAGGACCCGATGATCCATTGAATGGATGTTACGTCATTTTTATTGTAGTTGGAGTTAGGGGTTCAATTCACCTAAAAAAAAAGGCTAACTAAGAGCTGTCATCAATTCGGCCCCCAGAACCGCTGACCACTGAATCCATCCGTAGCACAGTATCTTAGTATCCTCCACAAGAAAACAAGAAACAAGTGAGAGCTCTTGGCTTCTGCTACGTCGTTCACTTCCTTCCGCTCCTTATTTCAGGTTTATATCCGCCGCATTCTCTCCCTCCTCTTCTTATCTCCCCTGTTTTGCCTTACCATATCGTCTTGACGACAACGAAGCCGCGACGATTCAAGACAAGACCACTTTAGGGCACATTTGCTGTCGTGTCTCACGTTCTCGTCTATTTTTGTCGCTTTTCGTTTCCGATTGTTTCGTCTTCTTCCGCGGGCGCCGAGTTGACACTACTGCCAAAACTCTATCTTCTCTCCAAGGCGAGGTCGAACAAATCCTCAACATTTACCACGACATCTACGACGATCACACGAACATATACTGTATAGATTTACGAATATGAGCAGTTCAATAGATCCTCTTCCCAATGGGAATGGTCACGCGGGTGATCATGACCACGTTATACGCCCTCGACCGCGCAAACCCAAACATTCACAAGTCTCAGAGGTTATTCGCATGTCAACAGCAGAAGATAGTGAGGGACACCTCATGCCCGATAATTTGAGCACAGGAACTGCCAGTGGGTTGACTAGGTATGGCGGAACCTCCAAACCATGCGCTCAAGCTAATTGTATACAGTGGCCGTTCCACGCCCGTCCCAGAGAATGCGCCTCCATCCGTTAAAGTTCTCTCGACTGTTCGAAAGCAAACGCGCGCAGAGCAACGCCGCCGTATATTTCCCACGATCGAGTTCGCCTCGCGCGTCAGTCATTTCGACCCCGAAAGCGATTACCGAGACTTCCATGGATTCTTCAACCTCTTCTGGATTGGCCTTGCCATCATGGGTATCACCTCGATGCTACGCAACCTCAAAGATACTGGATTTCCTCTAAGAGTGCAAATATGGGGTCTATTCACAGTCAAGCTCTGGCATCTTGCCATTGCTGATTTCCTTATGGTCGCAACGACAGCTGTTAGTCTGCCATTGAACCGTGCAGCTCGAAGTGCAAAGCCCGGTAGCTTTCTGTCTTGGGATAAGGGTGGAATAGCTATTCAGAGCATCTACCAGGTTGCTTGGCTTTCTCTTTGGATTGTTGTCCCCTTCCACTTCGAGTGGACCTGGACGTCGCAAGTGTTCTTTCTCTTGCATACCATGGTACTACTGATGAAGATGCACTCGTACGCTTTCTACAACGGACATTTGTCTCAGACGGAGAAGCGGCTGTACGCTCTCGACAACCCCTTCTCGTCTCACGATCGACGACCAGCCTACCAATATCCATCCACCGATAGTGTCGCTAACGGCGAGGCTGCTACTTCCGGTAGCAAGAAGCGTCGTCGAAACCGTAGCAAGAAGCGACAGCAAGCCAAGCGAAGCAACAGTGATGGAGATAAGAGCAACGAGGAGGTGGATGCTGTTAACAACAACCTTTTGGTACCCAGTCCTGTCGCGAGCGGTAACAACAGTGCCGACGAAGTCGATGAGTTGCGAGAGGATCTTGCCCGTGAGCTTACGAGTCCCATTGGCAACGTCACATATCCGAACAACCTCACCTGGTCTAACTACATGGACTATCTCCTCTGTCCAACACTCTGCTACGAGATCGAATACCCTCGAACGTCCCGCATCAACTGGATTTCCCTCATTTCCAAGATCATTGCCACTTTTGGTTGCATCTTTCTCTTAACCATTATCTCAGAAGACTTCATTCTTCCCGTTCTTATCGATGCCTCAGAGCGCCTCGATGCCGTTCCAGCAGTCTCATCGCTTTCGGAGAAGTCGCTCATCCTAGCGGAGACCATTTCATGGCTTCTCTTCCCTTTCATGCTCACGTTCCTCCTCGTTTTCCTCGTTATCTTCGAATACGTCCTCGGTGCATTCGCTGAGATTACTTGCTTCGCTGATAGACATTTCTACTCTGACTGGTGGAACTCAACCGACTGGATGGAGTTTTCGCGCGAGTGGAACATCCCCGTGTATAGCTTCCTTCGGCGCCACGTCTACAGTGCCTCTCGACCTCGCATTGGCAGAGGAGCTGCCACGGCGCTGACATTCCTCATCTCTGCTATTGGCCACGAGATCGTCATGGCCTGTATCACCAAGAAGCTCCGTGGTTACGGCTTCGTTTGTCAAATGCTTCAGCTACCCATCGTGATGCTCCAACGTACGCGATGGGTCCGTGGTAAGAAGACCTTGAACAATGTCTGTTTCTGGGCATCAATGGTTCTCGGTCTAAGCATGGTATGTCGCAATTCCCAATAATCATGTCAACTGTAACCAACGACTTCACAGATCTGCGCTCTCTACGTTCTCGTGTAGTCAAACCAGGCTCTAGAAGAGTATGCTGGTCATACTGAGCGCTTTATCGCATCTGACATCTGTACAACACCAACTTTAGATACATATCCCATCTCAGTTCCGTCTTGCGATCCTGTACATATGGGCTTTTAGAATTGGAAACGAGAAACGGACTAGGTACAAGAAGGAATGGACTGCTTCCACATCCCACAAAGATAGATTATATACCCCCATAGTAAATTTGATTGAGTCATGGCTTCAAGTCGTAACCTATCTTCGGGGAGCAAGAAACATCGTACCTTAATATAGGGTGTCAAAATAAACTCAGCAAAAGGTATCCTAAACTTATACCAAGTCAGCTAACTCAGCAAAAGATATCCTCAACTTATACTAAGTTACCTAAGTCTTCTTGTCATTCAGGAGCAATTCACACATTCACATCAGATTCAAGAACGAGACATTTGTTCTATACCATTTCCATTTCGCGTCTACTTCATCTCTCTCGTAATCATAGAGCTAACTAGAGTTACACCCCGTCCTCCTCTCAAAAAGGACTGGGGAATTATGGCAGAATAAGCGGCTGCTCAAATCCGATAAGCCCGCGTAAAAACCAGAAGACAGAAAAAAGACCTTGTTGCTCATAAAAACCGAAACCCTTCAACTCCATTGACTTTTTATGGTATCCCGTTTAGCATGCGTGGTCATTTAGTCAACCTCCTCCATGGCGCTGTCACCAGTGGCGGCGGCAGGGGCATCGGTGGCGGCATCAGCCTCAGCAGGGGCAGAGTCATCCTCCTCAATGTTGAGGCCGAGCTGGACAAGCTTGTGGATGCGGTCGGCGAAACCAGCGGGCTCGTCAATGGTGAAGCCAGAGACAAGGAGAGAGGTCTCGAAGAGAAGCTGGACGATGGACTTGACAGTGCGGTCGTTCTCGCCGTCAGTCTCAACCTTCTTCTTGAGCTCCTGGATGATAGGAGACTTGGGGGAGATCTCGAAGGTCTTCTTGGAAGACATGTAGCTGGACATGGAGGTGTCACGGAGAGCCTGAGCCTTCATGATACGCTCCATGTTAGCGGACCAACCGAACTGGCCAGTTCGGATAGCGCAAGGAGAGGTGCCGAGCTTGTGAGAGACGACAACCTTCTCGACCTTGTCGCCGAGAACGTTCTTGAGGGCCTTGGCGAGGCTCTCGTACTCCTTCTCCTCAGCCTCACGGGCCTTCTTCTCATCCTCGGTCTCCTCGAGCTCGAAGTCCTTGGTGATGTCGACAAGCTTCTTGCCCTCGAACTCCTTGAGCTGAGTCATGGCGTACTCATCAATGGGGTCAACGAGGAAGAGAACCTCGAAGCCCTTCTCGCGGAGAGCGTCCAGGAAGGGAGACTTGGAGACAGCCTTGATGGACTCACCAGTGATGTAGTACATGTTGTTTTGGTGCTCAGGCATGCGGGTGACGTAGTCGGAGAGGGAGGTGAGCTCATCGCCAGACTTGGTGGAGTTGAATCGGAGGAGCTTGGCGAGGATGGAGCGGTTCTGGGAGTCCTCGTGGATACCAAGCTTGAGGTTCTTGGAGAAGGCGCTGTAGAACTTGTCGAACTGCTCCTTGTCCTCAGCGATCTCCTGGAAAAGCTCAAGAGACTTCTTGACGATGTTCTTCTTGATGACCTTCATGATCTTGTTCTGCTGAAGAGTCTCACGAGAAAGGTTGAGGGGAAGATCTTCAGAGTCGACAACACCCTTGACGAAGCCGAGCCACTCAGGGATGAGGTCGGTAGCATCGTCAGTAATGAAGACTCGTCGGACGTAGAGCTTGATGTTGTTCTTGGTCTTCTTGGTCTCGAAGAGATCGAAGGGAGCGCGCTTGGGAACGAAGAGGATAGCGCGGAACTCGAGCTGACCCTCAACGGAGAAGTGCTTGACAGCGAGGTGGTCCTCCCAGTCGTTGGAGAGGGACTTGTAGAAGGAAGCATACTCCTCTTGGGAAATGTCCTGGGGGTTGCGGGTCCAGATCGGCTTCTGCTTGTTGAGCTCCTCCTCCTCGATCTTGGTCTCCTTGATCTTCTTGGTCTTGGGCTTCTTCTCCTCCTCATCGTCATCAACCTCCTCGACCTTGGGCTTCTTGTCATCACCCTCCTCGGTGACCTCCTCGCCCTCCTCATCAGGGACCTCCTTCTCGGTCTCCTTCTCGACGTGGAGGTAGATGGGGTATGAGATGAACTCGGAGTGCTTCTTGATGACCTCCTTGATCTTGCTCTCGTTCAGGTACTCGGTCTGCTCGTCCTTGAGGTGGAGGATGATAGCGGTACCACGGCCGAGGGGCTCACCCTCGGTGTCCTCAGTGATGGAGAAAGTACCACCAGCGGAAGACTCCCAGACGTACTGCTCGTCATCGTTGTTCTTGGAGACCACACGGACCTGGTCGGCAACGAGGTAGGCGGAGTAGAAACCGACACCGAACTGACCAATCATGGAAACATCAGCGCCAGCAGTCAGGGCCTCCATGAACTGCTTGGTGCCGGATCGGGCAATAGTACCCAGGTTGTTGACAAGGTCCTATAGAATGTTAGTATATGATATCTATGTCTGATTTGACGTCAATGTTAACTTACAGCCTTGGTCATACCAATACCGGTATCCCGGATGGTAAGAGTCTTGTTGGCCTTGTCGGGGATGATGTCAATTCGGAGGTCCTTGCCAGAGTCGAGCTGGCTAGGGTCCGAAAGGGCCTTGTATCGGATCTTGTCTAGGGCATCTGAGGCGTTGGAGACAAGCTCTCGGAGGAAGATCTCCTTGTTTGAGTAGACGGTGTTGATGATAAGAGAGAGCAGCTGAGAAATCTCAGCCTGGAACTCGAAGGTTTCAGACATGTTGTCGGGTATCAAAGGGAAACGTGACTATTCAAGACAGTTAGTGATTGTAGGGAAAAGGGGATGAATTTATAATTGTGAGTTTGAAAGTGGGTGTCGGTGAGGGTGTGTATGGAGGGGTTGAGAAGGCTCTAGAACTCGAACTTCCTCGGCGAGGCGAGCACCTGCTACCTTTCCAAGACCAGAAAATAGCGAATTCCACGCACAAACATGAAGCTCATGGAAGAGTCTGAAGCTATTCTGGAAAGGTATCGGTGCAGCAAATAACCACAGGGGAAACTCGAGGAGAGCTGCGTGCAAGGCTGATGGAAGGTGGGCATAGCGGGGGACAGCAACTGTCATGACACTCATGTACATACCTCGAGATATCGTTACAAAAAGAAAAAGCGGTTTGGGTCTCCTGTGAGAGAAAAGGAGATAGAGAGAGGTTTGGCAGCAAAGGCGAGAGAAAAGTATGAGAGATGTTGTTTGGAAAAGAGAAGGAAGATTCAAGAGCTGCGCAAGAAAAATATGTAGGCGCGGTCGGCCCCTCCTTCCTTCCATCTGCTTCTGCGATTGTGAAGGGTTCCATGAGATTCTACGGCCAAAAGAGCCCACGGAGCCCACCTAACAGCTAGCGCCGCTACCTACAGCTCTCTCCCCCGCCTTCCGCTAGCTCCATCGCTGAGGCACCTTGCCTTGCCTCACTTGAAGGCAACCACAGCAACCGTTTCGGCGGCAGACGAAGTGGCCAACACTGCTACAGTTTGCCTCTGATTCCGTCTGCACCTTTGCGGTCTGCTAACGATCTGGCCCACTGTACCAGGCTAAGGGAGGCAATAAACTTAGGCTCCTCGATCCTAAGCGACGAAAAGCTTTAGGTAACTTAGCTCAAGCTTAGGAGACTCTTTACTGAGTTCATTTTGGCACCTCTTCTAAGTCTCGAGTTTTTCTTGTTCCCTGAGGCAAGGTACATACATCGCTTACCCCAAAAAAAGCACAAAGGGACCAGGAGGGAGGCAAAATGAATGGATCAGTCTCGAGTGATTGGCCATTGTTTGCTAGACTCTTCCACGTCTAGCATGTTTCCCTTCACAAGCTCGACGTGCATCGCCCCAAATGTCTATCTTTTGCGAATTCAGGTACCACAAACCCAGCAGGCTATCCGAGTCAAACAATGAGCTACTGTACTGTGATTGTGAAAAACAGAGATTTCATTGATCCACATGAATCATACAGAAACTCAATCGTGATGGCAAATCTCCATTCATTGTTAGCGTAGACAAATTGGTCCAGAGCCTTATTGCCATGGATGGATCTTTGAACAGAGCCTTATTGCCATGGATATGGATGGATCTTTGAACAACCCCTCATTCGAGGCTGAAAAAGACCCTTGTTCAAGTTCCTAGGCTTTCCATTTCAGAGTCCCACCGCTTCCGCTTTCTTACCCCAGCGAAAGTAACGACCCCTCGATCGAATCGAATCTTCTAGCCATACAAATCGACTGTTGTGTGTGCTGCCTGGGCATTGCTTACGACGGCCAACTGTTTCAATTGAGGCCTACCCATCGGCAAGTAGCTCATGCGAAGTTCAAAGCGCAGCTGTGCTGAGCCGTTTTGTAATTTGTGTAGACCAATGAGATGCAATTATTGAAAGCAAGGCTGAGTCTCTCCGTACAAATAACAAATGTATCAAGTCGAGGCTGATCGGAAGGCAGATAGATTGTCTGCGATAAGCAATATACTCAGAATCCATCAATCCTGGGCAAACTGTAGGCTCAATTGCTAAAATTGGATACTGTTTGTGGTTCTTCTGGTTTGTTCTTTGGCATCTCAGTTTGCCAATCGAGCATCAAGTGACCATGATATCCACCTCAAACATCAAGCGAAACGCCAAACTTACACGCAATCCCACGGCATGAAATCGATTGTTTCTATTCCAGAACATCCGTAATTTGTTATCATTTATCATGAATCTTCGAGAACCACGGCAACTGCTTGTTCTTCGCCAGGCCTCGTTATACAGGGTACTACTATACACTCAGAACACTCTAACCAGCTTTTAACCAGCTTTTGATACAATCCCTATGATTTACATCTCCAACACCACTCCAACCTCTCTATACTTTCTATCCGCATAGACAAGTCCAAAATCCTCATCCTCCTCTTCCCCAACCCTCACCATCTCTACTACCTCTCCCACCACAATGACATGATCCCTCACTCTCAAGAGCCCTCCCTCTGGCGCATCCTGGAGTACCCTACACCGAAGAGCAAACATGACGCCGTCCTCTCTTATTACGGGTGCCTCGTCATCTTCTTGGGTATAATCCAGCCCCTTGAATGCATTCCCTCCAAAATTGCCTTTTGTAAAGTGACTCGCAACATTTGCGCCCCGCTCATCTCCTGATAGGACATGTACGTTGAAACCACCGCTTGCTCTTATAGCATCCAGTGTTCTGCTCGGCGTGGCAATGTTGAATGTGACGAGAGGTGTGGGTGCGAGTGTTAATGATGTAAAAGACGACATCGTCATGGCACGAGGGCCATCACCAGGTTGGTTTGATGTACAGACAACAACGCTGTGGGGGAGGAGACGCATAATGGAGCGAAGTTGTTCGGGCAGAGGGACTTGTTTCGTGGGATGGACAGTCGGAGGTTTGGCTGGGGACGTGTGCCATGTAGTTGCAGTCGCAGTTGTGTGATGTCTTCTATCTACGGTATAGCATTAGCTAGAGTAACAGGCCATGGCAGAATTACTCACGATGTAGCGCCGATTGTGACGAACAAGACCCCGTCACCGAAGCCATGTATCTTCCACAAACCTCCATTCCTCTTATTGAACGCTGTAGGCACCCAGAATTCCGCAAAGAACTGAATCCTCTGGTCCCGCCTCTCGTCATGACAAGTACTGTCGCAGCGCCATTGCGGAATGCTCGGGAGCTCTTCATTGACCACCACAGCGCATTATCAACAAATGCACTGGTAATAACCTCAAATAAATCGTAAACAGGGCGTAGAATCGCCTCGTGTAAATAGGCGCCTTTTTATTTCACTCGTTCGCAGTCGGAGGCCGAGCCGGTCTAGAAATGACGAACAATTGCATTTTCTTATCGATAAGATCCCGAACCACTGCTTGGTGTACCCGCACTCGGACCTCGCATCCTAAATTTTACCGATCGACTTCAAGCCTACCTATCTGAAGCTTCACCACCAAACGAGGTCGTCAATCGCTGTCAGGGCCGTCAATTCGTCTTTTCCGGCCTCGCTCATAGTAGCGCTTCCAACCCACAATGGCCAAGTACTCAGTGTCACCGGCGACTTTATCGCCTCTACGAACAACACTCTCAACACCATGCTCACCAACCCGCCTCTCCCTCGGCCAAGTCCGTCATGCCACATTCATTCCTCGACCACGCCGACCATACACATTCACCCAGCTCGTCACTCTATCCGACGGCTCCGCATACACCATGCGAACAACTTCACCACTACCAATCTACCGCGCTACAAAGGACACACGCAACACATTGCTGTGGCAGCCATCCGAGAAGTCACTCAAGAACGTCGAGCTCGATGAGGCCGGTAAACTGGCTGCTTTCCGAGAACGCTACGGTCGTGCCTATGATGCTTCTCATGCTGAGGAGGGCGAAGGTGCTGCTGAGACAGCTGATGAAGGTTATGCGGATCTTATCACCGGATATGCGCCAACACAAGATGCGAACGCTATGAGGGATTCAGGACCTAAGAAGCAGGCTAAGAAGAGAAAGTAAACAATGATATAATGTTGTTGATAGAGGAGGAACAGCTACCACAAAAACCACAACCCATTGTCAACTTGGGGGTGAAAATGAGTCTTGTATAAATTACTATTGAGGACATCCGAGAATTGGAAGCATGAGGTGGGTGGGGGCGGTTCGATATGTACAACAGCTATAAAGCCCCCGAGGCTTGTAAGATATAAAAAACACGTGTCTCCGATTCTCGGTACTGATCAATAGTCAAACATCTCTGTGGACGTGAATATAATTCTTCCTCCCATCAGGAGCTCAACCTCATCGCTACCAGATAGAACCGCCGAGATGTGTTGTGGAAACCGACGCCCGGTCCATCTAGTCCGAGTCTTCGTCTATCCTCGCTCGAGCGCGGTCAACAGCAGTATCACCTCCCTTTTGCTGCTGTTGCTGCTGGTATACTGGTGGTCTATAAAATGCTGACTCGTCGTCTTCAGCGTCAAGCTGCATCAAGAATGTCTCCCACTTCTCAATAAGCTGTAACATGTTAGCCCGCTTCTATCTTCACTGCTTTCACTGTACTCACCTCCTTTTGCGCCTCAACTGCGCTTTCAAGGAATGTCTCCACACCACTCTTGAAGTCTTCCACCTTCTCCTTCTCAAATCGATCAAGCTCGCTCCTCATCAACCGGCCCATATCCTCGAAAAGAAGTCTGGCCTGGTGAACCTTGCGCTCTGACTCGCCAACTTCAGCGCTCATTTGGTTGAGTCGGTCTTGCTGACTCTTTCCTTGTCTCAAAAGCTTGTCCTGTGTGGCTTTCTTCTTCTGTAGTTCCGACTCCGCAGCATGCCATGAATAGAACGCTTTCTGTCGCTGGCCAAATGCCTGCTTGACTGAACCGATGAGGCGAATGTACTCCTCAAGAATAATGCCGAATGTCAGAACATCCTGCTGGGCCTGGCGGTCGTACACATCTCGGATAGTAAGCTGGAGCTCGGAAAGAGCATCAAGGGGGCCTGATAGTGAGGGTGACAATTCAACAGTGGAGAGTGCGTGGAGGGAAGCTGAGAAGTCACCAGCTGCCTCGGCCATCATCTTACGTTGGCCGACCATGGTCTCCATAGCCTTGAGAAGTCCCTTGAGCTGATTCTCGAGAGCATCGAGATAGACCTTGCGATCGTGAAACCAGTCATCCTGTTCCACAAACTTGTTTCCGCCCCCAACGTTGATACCCAGAGACCCAAGCACACCCTTGCTCTCGGTAGGAATGGGTTCCCGCCTCTCCTTATGCTTGACATCCACATTGAAAGTTTCGCTTTCCAAGAAAAGCTTCAGATCGGGATCGTGCTGGAGCGTGGGGTGTATCGCGGTCTTGTTAAGCATCTTCTCAAGAGCAGCTCGTCGGCTCTCAACAAAATTGCTGTCGAAGCGACCGACAGCCTGCTTCTCAGGAGGAGGTGGAACCACAATTCCGGGGTTGTTGCCATGAAGAGTTGTGTAAAGCCAGAGGAAATCGCGATATCGGCGCTTGACTTCGAACTCGGGCTGTTTATATCCCTTGGAAGTGGTCTGTTTCTCTGCGTGAGTGCTTGATTGAGTTAATTGGACGCCGGCTCTTCATACCTTGGTTCGGACGGAATAGACAATGTGGGAACTTGTCAGATCGCCAACTTTGTGAGGATCCCCAACCGTAATGTGGAACGTTGGCTTGGCAGCCTGCTCAACACTAACGCTCGGCTGATTGCTGCTCCTAACGGCACTGGGCTGGGCAGCCTCAACGGGAGGAGGTGCGCGAGGAGCTTTTGGCCCATCGTTCTCTTCATCGTCGATATGGTGAGGATCCGCAGGTCGTCGCTGCTGCTGGGGCTGCGGCATGGTGGTACGAATCACCATCTGCTCTTTTTGCGGAGGCACCGGAGGGGCATCCTGGGCAGGGCCATTGTCTTCGGTGGCGGCGCCGAGAGGACCGAGAGGATCATCGACAGCTTCGAGACGTGTGGGTTGAGCGACCAGTCGACGAGGTCCTCTCGATGGACGAGGGGCCGACGAGGAAGCGGAGGGAGCTGGGTTGGACGAGTGCGAGGCCGCGGCTTCAGGCTGCGATGCCTGTTGTGATGCGGCCTGTGATGAGTCGGCCCAAGGCGATTCTTCGACGTCCATTTCTAATTAATGCGATCGCGAAACGCTACCTCTGTTGGGATTTAAAGTCGTCGAGGTTGATATGTAGAATGGCTTGAGAGGTAGAGGTTGGAAGCTTGGGGAGCATGCCTCCACGCAGGCGGACGTCAGCGGAGACAGCTCCACTCTTCCCCCCGTAAGGCAGGTACGTATTGTTATATCGACCAGTTTCAACTTCCACGCCTTCAAAGACTACCATAGAATACTCAGATATGCAATCAGTGATTAAATATGGTCATAAGTTCGCAGTATTTCGCGGTTATTACTCAGATTCTATTACTACAGGACATTCATGCTCTGTTGCAAAGAATGACATCAGCCCAATACGATTTCCTGTGGACTGCTCTCTATTCCAGCTTGTTCACTGAAACCAGCCTCTTTAGTTGGTCTCGAAATTCGGAATCATCCTGCCCTCGCTGTATATTATCAGTACCTGTGATCATGACCGCTATACGAAGGTAGCCCATTGCGCCTCTCCTGATTGTCTGGCCCAGTTTCATCGTCGACTATTTGCGAGGTCTCGCCGTCAGCCCCAAATCTATTCCAAACTTAGCGGCAAATTGTTGCCTTCGCCGTCTCTCGCGAGCAACTGGGTCGACTGCCTCCCGCTCCTAACGTTCGGGGTCGTAACAGCCGCCTACAATTACCAAGTTCATCCGTGTAAACTTGACCTTCATCACTGGTGTCTTCTTCGTCGGGAACGCGCTGATCTGGTCGGGTGTGATCATCACCTCCTTATTCTTTTTCTTATGGATTCCGGTGGTGCCGCTGGTACCCGCTGGTCCTGAAGTTCCGGCTGTTACGCGAGGAGCCTCACCAGCAGTGCCTCCTGCGCTTGTGCCATCGGCCCCTGTTGCTGTCGTGTCGAGGCCTGTCTGTTGCTGGCTCGCCTTTTGGGGATCAGAAGGCAGCTCGACATCCCAGAGTCGGACTGTGCCATCTTGACCACCAGAAGCAAGCACGTTGGATTCAACGCTGAAGCTGAGTGACCAAATTCCGCCCTTACCGTGGCCACGTGACCGCTTTATGCGTGTTCCTTTCGCAAGGTCCCAAAAGAAGATGTTGCCTGCACAATCGGCACTTGCTAGGATCTTGCCATTTGGCGCGCATTCCAAGGCGGTGATGTATTCGTTGTGGCCTGTGAACACGCGGACACAGCCGCCAGTCACAACAGACCACATACGGATCGATTTATCAGTCTCGTCAGAGGCGGAGAAGACATAGAGGCCATTAGGATGCCATGCAAGCGATGAGATGGACGTGTCATGCCCAACCAACAATCGTTGAGGGGAAGCATGATCTTGCATCCACAACCGAACAACTTTGTCGTATCCTCCACTGATGAAATAGTGTCCATGGGGACCCCAGAGTGTCCTGAAAGCAGGTCCATCGTGGGATTTGTATAGACACAGGCAACTCCAAGACTCTAGTGACCACAGACGAATCTGGCCATCTGCAGACGCAGATAGTAGCAGCTTCGGTCGTGTGTCCATGGCAGGGTTCGACTTTCCTTCGTCGCCAAAGAGCTTTTGCGGAGGGCCAGAAACAGCATCGGAGAAGGACACGTCGTAAACAGGCCCAGAATGTCCGATCAATTTGCGGCTGTTGAACTTCGCTTCTTTCTCGTGCGCGTTCATCGTGGGTAAGGCTTTACCATCCAGCGACCAAACGCGAATGTAAGATTCCGTGGTACCAGCTGCCACTAATTGTCCATCGTTGGAGAAGTCCATACAGGCAACACTGTAGTTTGTTAGTATCAGCTGTTCCTCGAGGGCTGTCAAAACTCACCTTCCAAGCGTGTTATGGAATGTAAACATGCATGCGCTGATAGGGACTCCCACGCCTCCCGTCGCACCATCGATCTTGAATCGGTCGCGATTCTCCCGAAGCTTTTGCATTTCTAGCATGATGTCCCTCGGCCTTGAGGGTGGTAAGGGTAACTCTGCTCTGCTTGGGGCATCTGCACTCTCCTCACGCTTGATTTTTTGGTCAAACTCATCCACTAGCGATGTTTTCCCGGGAGGTGGCGGAATTCGTCGCTCCTCTTCCTCAAGCTCAGCTCGCACATCATCGCGCAGGTCGGCATCCATAGGTAGTGGTCCAAGCTTCAGGGGAGCAGTTGGGTCGAGAACGTCCTTGTTCGACAAGCCAATATTGACGCCCGGGATACCTTCATTGGTATCCACGCTCTCTATCTCCATGTTTCTTGACCTTCTGTAAACAGCTTCGAAACTGAAGGGGGTAATAGGTCCACGAGCTGTAGAATCAATCTGGCAGTAGGTTGCCAGGACTTGGCGAATCACGGAACCACCCTGGTCAGACTCGCGCTCCAGAAAGTTGAAAAGATCACCGCTGGCATGTTGGTTCAGAGGGATTCGGTACTTGTTTTCCCGATACAGCTTTGTCATGGGGTTCTCGTTGATGTGCTGTGGTAATGTAATGGTACCAAGGGTCTTGAGATCATCCGCGTGTACTGGCTGGAAGTTAGGACCGATGTCTCTGAGGAAAGCTTTAGCATCTTCAGTATAGGCATGTTGGACAAGTTCCAGGAAAGAATAGACGAAGACGGGCCACAGCAGCTTGGACAGTTCGAACTGGAGTTGTCAGCAAAGGAAACAGTGGGAGGGTGGCCATGGCATACCTTGTATATGTCCAAGTTGTTCTCGACCCATTCACGTAGAAGTCCAAAGGCTCGTTGGTACTTTTTGGGGCCGAGGTTGGCCAGTTGATAGATAGGCTTGCCATCAGGACCGAGATGTTTAGATTCCTGACGAAACACCTCTTCGGTCCGGTTAAAGCCCCTCTTGAGCAAGTAGTCCGTGACCTGTGCATGGAGTTTAGCAATTGCATATTTTGATGGAGGTTCCATTATAATTATGGTGCGCGAGCTGATCAAATATATGTGTTTGTAATGGATGGATGATGGTCTGCGTTACTGTGGCTCAAGATCAAGAGAAGTTGAGATAAGCACCCTGGACAGGTTACATAGAGACAATGTGCAATATGGCCGATGCTTGATATGTGTTGTCATGGAAAGTGCTAAGGGGCACTGGCAAAAGATGATATAATGGTCGCCGTTATGTTGGTGATGTAATGGAATAAGACAACCATGGAGATTCATCAAACAAACGAGTAGAAAGTGACTTACAATCTGGTTGAGGTTCTGATTCGACATTGGGCCTCCAGATGAGCCACTTTGGCCCGTCGCTGCGGCTGCTGTTGCGTGTGTTGGAGCTGGAGGTGTTGGTGCAGGCCCTTGGTAGCCTGGCGCTTGAGGTGCGCCTGGTGTTTGTGCTGACCCAGACATAGTGAAGGGCAGTGACTGTTCGAGAAGAAGCCGGGTTTGTATTGGAGCCTAGGTGTTCGATCCAGCCTATCTACGCCACACGCTGGTATAGAGAGTGTGTGTCCCTCAGCAATTTGTCATACCCCAGCTGTGTCTTTCGGATGGGGACCAGCTCCTGTCGCTTTTCCAGGTGATGAGATGAGAGGTCACAAGCAGCTAGTCTGTGGCAGTGTCCTTCTTTATCGGATATTCGAAAGAGTTGGTAGGTCGGTTTTATCTGGAAAACAAAATGATTCGAAGATGAATGATTGTAGCTAAGAAGACGATGAGATCCTAAGGTTTGTGTGAGTTGTAACCTCGATTCAATAATGCTGAAAGTTAAAGTGAATCGTGGATGATTCAAACGCGCCAAAGCTTAGCAGAGCGCGCCGGGAGGTTAACCGATGATTAAGCGGCGCAACATGATATTGCACTCGATGAGACAATAAGAGCGTGACACGCACAGGAATATCCAAAGTTGAAATACTCAGTATTTTCTTGTTCTTTTTGATTCTTGAGAGCCTGTTTCCTATCGTTCTTCCTAATAAATCGTGCTGCTGTTGAAACAATTGATTGAGCAAGCACGCACGGGCCGCCACCGCGATCTGCCAGTGACAGCGGGTACGTATCTCTCACCCGTTCTTTCATTCATTGAGATCCGTTTCGTTGCACTTCAACTCACTTCAGCTTCACCATCACAGAGAACTTTCTTACATTGTATTCATCTGCTTGCATCAAAATAAGGCTATTTCGACGATTGATGGCTCGATTATCCTTTCTAAGTATTTGCTTGCATTGAACCATCACAATCCTTTGTTCCAGCTGAGCCTGAGTTCAACCCATAGTTTGAGCATAAATCCAAGGACACTTCATCGTCAACTTCATCGCCTACATACACGGAAAGCTCTCAAAGCTCAGGTCACAGCCATGGCTTCCCCAAATGATGTCGACATGGCTGGTGCAGAATCATCGCGCAACGAGCCATTCACTATTGAAGAGAACATACGCCAGCTCAATGCCATCGACCAACAAATCATCCAGCTCATGAAACACACTGCCACAGCACTTAACGCACTCACAATACCAAAATCCACAGAAACCGACCAGAACATGGATCCATCAGCCGAACCTACAAAGCCATCACTAGATCCTGGCACACAAAAAGAAGCCTTCGCCTCCGCGACAGATCAATTCTTCCGGGCACTTCACACCGTCGACGTCAAGATCAAACGCCAGGTCATGGCACTCGAAGAAGCCAATATCATCAGTCTTGCTCCACCGCCTCGGCTGAACAAGACGGGTCCCATTATTCCACAACCGACGCCCAACGGAGTGGGAGCTGTGGGCAACATCGGAGCGGGTTGGTTGAACAGTCGGGGGACAAGAGTTGAGAGGGATATGGAGGCAGAGCTCTGGGGAAAGGCCAAGGAAATACTGAAGGAGAAGGAAGCAAAGCTGGAGTCGGGATCACGATAGATGGTAGATGCAATGTTGCTTTGACGAAAGGTTTAGGGAGGGGACCATCATCTCCCCGGCCATCCCAATAAAACTACAAAGGAAACAACCCTTGTAGACCTTTGCTGCACAATACAAATCCATCGATGATGGATCTTCATGTTGCAAGTCAAACCTTATGTTATTGCTTACCCTAACCTGACTCAGAAGCTCTTAAAGTGGCGTTGACAGAAACAGCTGGGAATACCGACCACCACCAAAAGCATAAACTTGATCCCATACGATCTATCCAATGAATGGAGTCAAAATCCGTGGTACCTGGGCTAGACGCGCTATCAACTCTGCCTTCTCAGAGGGTAGCTAGGGCAAGGTAGTATCGTACTGGTGCATGCTAAGAGAAGAACTGGACGGATATACGGACATCTCAACGCAGCACTTGTAAAATGAAGTCCCATAAATCAGTGATCAGCTTTGGGTCCATTAATGCCAAGACTTCTAATTCTTGGGGACGACTCCAACCATCGAACAAGCGATGTTCTTTTACCGGATTCGGTATATTCTCGTTACTACGAGATGGTGAGATCAATGCATGAGCTGCATTCTCAAGAATTTCTGTTTATAATCTTAGGTGATTGACGACTAGATGTCTAATAAGCTGCTCATGAAAACAATTCACTTCAAACTCTTGGGTCCAAGAAGACCAAGACTTGGGTGCAAACATGGCATTCTTGGATTCGGGTATATCGGACCCAGTCGACGCACGTTGCTCTATTAGCGGACAATAAAGCTCCGGCACCCCCCCTGGTACTGCAGGAATTAGTGGAAAAGCACCACGCCTGATATCAAAAGCAACCAATCGCCATCGCGCTTTGTGTAATGACAGGCTGCCGAATGCTCCGGAATGACGCCCTCAATCGGTGTAGCCCCCTGGAACCTCAAGTTTTTTTTGGAGGGCCCGAGGTGGGAAGTGGGAGAGGTTGGCGGCCTTTTTACTTGAACCGACACCAGGAAACAACTTTTGAGTTTACCCATTTTCCTCATCTCCTTCCTCGTCATCTTTGGTCTCCCTAGAGGAGTTTTATTCTGCCTCGTTGTACCAACGCAGTCATTTATTTGCTCTGCTCTCGCCATCTCGCTATCTACTCGCTTATCGAGCCACGATCCTCCAGCGATTGCTGCTTACAATTGAATCATCCGGACGCTGCTAGGCATCGACGATCCCCCACCGACGGTTGTTGCGACGGGAAGAACGGAACCAAAACTGCGATTGCTCACAATTTTGCACGGAGACATTGGATCGCAATATTGACGGAAATCTGAGGACGATACGGCCATGATTGTCGATTATAAGTCGAAGGCCATTGCGGCGCCTTCACTATCCAAGGTTGCGACCATTGCGCTTCTTGTCACAGCTGTACAAGCCCACGACCACGATGCAAGCCATATTCCCGAAGGCGAAACAGTCTCTTTGGAACCTTTGGTGCGTTCTACAGGTCTGAAAACTTGAATTAGCGGTTGACGAGCAGCAGGATACGGTATTATGGATTCACATTTTCATTCAGATGTTAGCGTACGGCGTTATCTTCCCTGTCGGTATGGTTTTGGGTGTAAGTAAACAAAACTACTCAGCCTTGGCACGATACTGACATCCACTAGATGACCAAGAATCGATGGCACGTTCCTACCCAAGCCGTTGGCACCATTCTCGCTATTCTTGGCTTCTTCCTTGGTCATGCGCACAAGGGCCGCGAGTTCATTCCGAATCACGTCCATGGCAAATTTGCGCACATTCTTCAGCTTCTCCTCGCCGCGCAGGTTGTTCTCGGACTATACCTAAAAGGACATTGGGAGAAAGGCATCAATGGTAGAATTCGAAAGCTGATCCGCCCATGCCATTCTTTCATCGGCAAGCTCATGCCAGTACTGTCATGGACACAGATGATCTTTGGTGGAATCACAGCTCTTGGGTTTTGTCAAGGGGATCATACAGGACAATGCGCCGCTCACTTTATTATGGGCGGTGCTTTCATCGCCTACGGAATTCTTCTCACCATTATCCTCGTTGTTGGCCAGCTCTGGATCCGACGACATGGACGCTCACAAGAGTTCTACGATAGCGTCGCGATCGCTGCATGGGGCTGTGTTAACACATTTACCGAGCATCGCTGGGGCACCGATTGGGTCAAGAACGATTGGCAACATACGACAATGGGAATTATCTGGTGGTGCGCTGGTTTGGCTGGTATCTGGCTGAGCAAGGACCGCGACGGAAACCCCAAGCGCAACTTCATCCCCGGCTTCGTTATTTTCATTACAGGCTGGGCCATGTCTGCGCATCCTCAAGAGCTGATGGTCAGTGCAGCTACGCACACGATGTTTGGCTACACCCTTATGGTCGTGGGCATTAGTCGTATCATTGAGATTGCTTTTGTCCTCAGGGACGCTCACTCCATCTCAGAAGATGGTCGAACTGCCAACAGCTTCCAGTTTGTCCCAGTTTTTGTAAGTCAAACCGCATTTCACAGTAAAACCTCAGCTAACATTTGCAGTTCATGTATGCCGCTGGCTTCCTTTTCATGGGCGCTACAGAGGAGCAAATGAATCTTGTTGCTGGCTCCGCCATGGACCACGTTTCGTACATCCTTATTACCTACTCGCTCGCCTCGATCATGTTCCTCTTCGTCAACATGCTCATTGGTCTCTGGGACCGCCTTGCTCATCCTGTATTGGACACCAAGGAGCTCGGCAACAACCACTACGCCAACGGGCTCGCGGTGGAAGACGGTCAACTGCGGGATGCCCAAGAATTTGAGCTAGATGGGTTGATGAGCGACGACGATGACGATCCTAGTCGAAGAATGCTCGGGCCCAATAGCGAGGATAGCGCAGCTACTGTTGGACGAAACCAGCAAACTCGTGCTTAAGGGAGGACACATAGTCTCTTGTGAGATGTATATTTGGAGACGGGATGGTGCATACCTAGAATGTTCATAGGGGTATTTGGCGTCATTTGATGGCATGTGCATGATGTTGAAATGACTACTTGATGGCATGGGAAGCGGCATTTTCATAATTGTATTACTTAGACATTCCAGGCGCAATTGATTGGGATTCATGAATGCCTTTTGTCTCCATGCGTTGACTTCTGGAGGAGGCGTTCTGGAACATGCAGCTCTGCCGATCCCCGCGGCGGGGCACACTTTAGCGCATTCCTTACCGAACCTCCACCGAGATTTTCGACCCCAGTAAAAAAAAGTTTGGAACTTCTTACCGCAGAACTTCCATCACCAAAACCAACACATACAGTCACAATGCCTTCCGTCGGCAACCCCAACGGCCCCTCCAAGAACCGCCTTGCGGCGCGCGCCTCAAGTGCTCGTAAGGAGCGACGCAAGCGATCACAAGCACCCAAGGATAAGGTCGCAAAGGCCGATACTACACGAGGCGCAAGGCCAGGTCTTTTGCCCACGAGCGGACCTAGAGCCAAGGTGAGCGCCAAGAAGGCGCGCAAGATAGAGAAGAGACTGGCGCACGCTATGAAGAGAAAGATGGAAGCCGAGGGCGAGGCGGAGATGAAGGGTAAGTTGCTGCTTGGAGGGTCGGTAACAGAGTGCTGACTTGGATAGATGCGCCAGAGGTTGAGGCTGAGGGTGAGAAGGCTGAGGAGGTCGAGATGGGCGACATTCAGTGAGGGACAGTTGATGGGGGAAAGGAAGACAAAACGACGAACGAACAACCTTCGATAAAGAGTTTCCGAAGAGGAGCTGTTGCAACGACGATACCAGCTTGCGAAGAGACTCTACCACGAGGCGAACCTCACGGCGAAAACGAGACTTTGGAACGAAAGGCATCCCTGAGATCAAGGACTGGACGAGGCCAGAAAACTGCTATAGACGGCACGAAGGAATCTGCGCTCCAACTTCCATAAAGCCATAGGTCGAGGTCCCAAAGTTACATACGCAGGGAGACTGTAGATCTTCTGAAGATTAACTGAATTGATGATAAACCTTCCAACTGTGTCTGCCGAACCCATGACGGTGACAATTGCATGGTGAAGTTTCTGGATGGATATTAATGTTACAATGATGAAGAGACCAGAGACAGTTGGCGGCTGTCTGTCTGGAATACTGGATTGGCCGTGATTCACTTACCTTTCAACAGCCCAACCTCCAACCTCCATCTTCAATCTTCAATCTTCAATCTTCAATCTTCAATCTTCAATCTTCAATCTTCAATCTTCAATCTTCAATCTTGAACCAACCTTCATCTCTATCCTCATCACCGCACCGCAACCCGCCACATCAATATCGAAATCGCATTTCTTTAGCTCAAGCGCTAACTTACATTTATTTTCATCTCTTCTCACAGCTAGTAGCCTCATCTTTACATCTACAAAACCTCAACTTGGAGCGCTCTCGCCCTTCCATCACAACATGAGCACCTCATTGCCTGCCACATTTGTACAAAATGTGACTCAACGATTAACGGACATTCTGCTCCTTAATCTGATGACCGCAGACTTCAAAAACCACATCTTCTACAACTCCAACCGCCGCCTCGAGGAAGCGAAACAGAAGGGGATCACCCTCAACGACGTCTCTATCGGAGACGACTGCCTTGCTACATGGGCCGGCCGCACTTGGGACCCCGATACAGCGTCTCTGCACGATGCTCTCCAAGATGATGCCTTGAACCTTCTTGAAGCGCAGGAGGCTAGTATTATGGTCCGTAGGGATATCATCCGGAAGAGCAACCGCAAGCTGGACGAAGCGAGAGGTCTAGGTATTGCGCTGGAGGACATTCAGATCGGTCTGAAATTGCTGCCAGTTTAGGGTGCTGCAGCGGAAGAAGCGATCCCGTTTCTGCTCGAACATAACGAAGGGGACGATAATCATAGCTCTCCCGAGGGCAGCATCCATGACGATACAGACTCTTCTGAGGGATCTTTTGTCAACCTTGTCCCTGAAGACTCTGACAACGACACGCTCATGGTCACAGATGATGCCGAAACTACCGACGACGACAGTGACTCCGATATGGAGTCTGCGGTGACAGGAAATGACGATCATCTCGTTGACGACGATATTGAAACATCCAACATCTTCAATCCTGAGCCCTCGTATGATGATCCAGACGACTACGACGAACCAAACATTTTCCACGGGGCTCAAGTCATGGGCGTTCCAGCCCAACACTCCATCGTTGACCTCGAAGTTTACCTCGCCAAAGATGAGGACGAGATCCAAGATCTTCCCCAGATGGAGTTGGCTATCGATCAAGAGTCCTACGAACATTACTTTGGAACTGATGGAGCGATCGATCTTGAGATCGTTGGAGGCCGACTCATCTGCACCGGAGAGCTTTTTGAGGAGGACCAGGAGATGGCATTGGATGATGTGGCGGATGACATGGAGGTCTTGTCACTCACGGCTAGCGATGACGAACAATTGGAAGCAGAGGACTGAGATGGGAGCGGCGAAGATGAGGGTTGAGGACTTTCTTGATGGCACTGGGAGTGCTACAGAAGCACATATTCCGCAGACTGAAGCGGAGAATGGTATTTTGCGGGAAGACTGGAAATGGGACAGAGCTCGCACAGATCTGATTCTCGATCATGCCCTATATCTAAGTTAGACCCCTACGCACAGCCAGTATCTAAAAGCAATTGTTTTCAACACATTCCGACCGATCCTGTAAAATGACAACATGAAACATCAACCTTCCTTTACCTTCAACACGTTTCCCTTTCGACATGTCATCTTGTTCACTTGAGAATATTCCTCCCATCCCTGTTGTAACTACAACAATAATACCTCTCACGGTTCATACTCTCACAATTCATCCTCGTCAACGGGCATTGACATCTTAGGACGGTACGCTGCCCGCACAAACTTGGATAAACCTTCAACACGCGCGCATGTAGTCTCAGGAATCTGAGGAGCTTCAGGCATCTGCTGAAACAACTGCGCACTCTGATAAACCCGGGAACTCTGAAGGACTTGAGAACTCTGAGGAACCTCAGGGTTCTGATAGTGCGCATTGTTCTGGATTGGAGGACTCTGTAAACCAAGGACCTGGCCAATCTGCATCTCTAGCTTGGCGACACGGCTTTCTAGCTCTCGGTTTTTTCTCTCAAGCTCTTCCTGCTTATTAAGCGAAGGCCCTCGTAGTCGAATCGTCTTCGCAGTTCGAGCAGAGGTATTGTTTCGTGCGCCTGTTGGATGGCCCGCAGGGTTAGTTCCACGGCCAGCAGAAGGGCTCCCCGGGTTGACAACAAGGGTCGATTCCTCTGTCTCCATGGGCGTGAGCAGAAGGTTGCGCGGAGTTCGCGTCGGGGTTGCGAATAAGTCCATGTTGAACTGACTGGGCATGAAAGCTGAAACTTCGCCAGCCCTCATGTGAGGTCTAGCGTTCGCATGCAACTTGGCTGAGCGGACGTTGGAGTAGGCTTTGCCTGAGCCTTTGCAGCCGAACTTGATACACATATAAGCACTCCCCTCATCCAAAGCCACCATGCCCTCGATATCCTCCACGATTTCCTCCGCAGGTTCCTCAGCTAGAGCATGAAAGTTCGCATTGGCATGTTTTCGGGCGCTGGCGAGATGCTGATAGATAGAGTTCATTCGCTTGCAGCCAGGTTTAACGCAAGTCCAGACACCTTCCTCCATTGAGTACTCCAACCCGTCAAGATTCTCATCTGCGGAGTCGGGCTCCTCGGCCAAGGCATGGCTGTCACCGCTGGCGTGCTTTTTGGCATTGCCCAGATGCGAGAATAGTTTGTTGAATTTTCGGCAACCGCGCTTGAGGCACCTCCAGCCGTCGCCGTCTTTCAAGGACTCCATGCCTTCGATATGCTCCACAGACTCGTCGGATGAAGTGACGATCTCCTCCGCAGCCATGAGGTGAGTATCAGAGTTGTAGTGACTCTTGGCATTTCCAAGCCCTTTGATGGCAACGTTGAACTTCTTGCAACCTTGCTTAGTGCACTTCCAGAGTAGTCCATCCTCCGCAACCTCCATGCCGTGTACCGCGCTCTTCTTCCAGACTTCTTCGCCTGAATCATCCGCGTCTGTAAATCCCAGGTCTTCTTCCGCTCGGACGTGACCGAGTGATCTGCTATGCTGCTTCATAGAGCCATAGGAGTCAAACTGGAAACGAAACCGGGGGCATTTCTCGTTGACGCATCTGCCCTTTTTGCCGCCAGCATAGAACTGAATTCCGGGCAAGACATCCCTATCGCTACTGTAATCGAGGTCATCATCGTCGAATTTAACATACCATCCGTCGCGATGTTCGTCGTCTTTCAGGTGGTTGAAAAATGATTTTACTGTGTTAAAGACATCCCCGTGTCGGCGGCATCGACGAGAAGTGCAGCGGAAAGAACGAAGACCTTCCTGCTCGGCCTGGAGCGCGGAGGCAGTGGGGATGCCCGAGAGCAAGACTTTGTTCAGATTCGCGGCAGTTCGATGAGCGCCTGTGTCTGCGTGACGGTTGAACTCGGACTTGCACTTGTAATCCGTACCGTAGTGTCGGCAACAGGGCTCGTTACAGATATTTCCATCTGATACGAAAGGCCCAAAGACATCATCTTCTGCGCTCTGATGGCCAGAGTTGAGAGATGGTGTGAACACCGAGTCGTTATCATCTGCAGTCTCATCCGCAAACCAGTACTTGTGAGCACTTGAGTTTCGAATATGCTCGCGAAAGAGTGCATTTGTCTCAAAAGCTTCTCCGGCCATCTCGCAGTCTTCATCCTCACAAACCCACTGGGTGTTATGCTTGCTTGCCTTGGCATGTCGCTGGAGTGCAGGCTGAGCAGCAAAGTGCACATGACATTGCCCGCATGCGTAGGGACCTTGGTGCCAGTTTTTGTCGTGCTTCTAGCACTCTTCGGCAGAGGAAAAGATCCACCCATCGCAGTGAATGTAGGGACAAGTGAAAGTGAACTGCTCCTCTTCATTTGGGCACTCGTCCCCGACGTAGTAGCCTTCAGGCGCTCCGTGAAGAGGCTCGTCGTCGAGCGACATGACAGAAGGAGTGCCTTCACTGGAAGACATAGTCGCACAGGGTGACACGAGCTTGGATGTCCGCGTTTGTGTGAGAGTATGCAAGGGGGTGGACGTATGTGTGCTTTATACCTTTGAGCGACGGCTGAGGAATATGATATCTTCCAAAACTACCTTCCCCTAGTAACCTTTCAGCCTCGTTCACTTGAATAAAAATGAAACGATGTTGTGCTTTTTGCTCGAGAAAGAGGGGTCAGCATGAAAAAGGAGGAGGGCACCTCAGCGAGAAGGAGAAGACAGTTTGTTTACGGCAGAGGCGTTGCTGGGTGACTGATGGGCTTGTGTAACTGCCACTGTCAGCCTGACTTTAGTACAACTAAGACTTTTCTATCACGCACAGCGCAAGAGAAACTCTGCTATTTTGTCAAAAGAAGAAAACAACAATGATAATGACAATTGGGCAAGGATTTCTTCCCTTCATGGTAGGTAGGTAGGCCAAGAGTCAGTGCTGCGCTTCAGTGCGTGGCAATGATAGAGACCAACTCCAGCTCCGTTTTTAAGCAACAACATCCGGTATGGTGTAGTGGCT
>JABEEM010003316.1:2056-13882 GCA_013363185.1 Fusarium secorum | reverse complement strand
CGCCGGTGGGGTCATTAGCTGCCCTGAAAGGCGGGGTATCAAAGCTGTGATCATCTATATAATCAGGTATCTTTTGGGAGCTCATCGTTTTAATTGAGACGTGTTAGGGTCAATTTGTATGAGGATTTTGATGATTTTGGCTGTGTTGAATGAAGAAGCTGTCTGACGAGAACTTCACGTACCCCGCAGGTACTAGCAAGGTTAGTAAGCAAAGTGGGGCGAGTGACCTGTTGGAGGCTTGTGCCGCTCAAAGAGATAGCGGTAGTATCATAGCCTCGCTTCTTACCGATAAGAAGGAGGAGAGCAAGAACAACCATGATGAGAAAGAGACAGAAGACAATGATTCCGATCATCATTAGATTATGAGTTACCTAGTGAGAGCGCGCTGTCTGACAGTCTGCTGCCTCGACTCTCAGTATATAATTATGATTTCGTCTTCAAAAATTATCACTGATACCCTTAGTCGATCACAGACTAGAGCATCACCCGATGATCTGCCCTTCGAATCATCTAGCTTCGACGCCATTTTCCGCACCACTCATCCAGAGAAGGCCAAACTAGGCCCATCTGGCAAACGAAAGACATCTGGTCGTGTTATGTATGAATGCCTTCATTGTCCCCCAGATAGTCCATGGTCAAATGGAAAGCGTGGCAATGCCATTTACCACGCGAAAAGGAAACATGCCTCTATTCTTCAGACGGAGGCCAGTACCGTAGACGAGCACGACTCGGATATTATTACCCGGCCATCAAAGCAGCCGCGGATGGACAGTTGTTTTCCGAGTCGGCCATCAGATACCACTTTACGCCGCGTCTTTAACCGACAGCAATATATAGAATCGATTGTCGGTCTTCTCACACGCCGTCGTTTACCATTCTCCGCGGTGAAATGGGATGAGATGCAGGATATCATATTGGCATGCAATCCGGCTATTGAGGATCTTCTCCTGACGTCCCGCGACGCAGCTATGCGTCATATCACCACTACTTTCGACTTATACCGATCTCAATTGAAAGCAAAGCTTCAGGCGTCCGTATCGAAGATCCATCTCTCGACCGATATCTGGACATCGCCTCATCGGCATGGCATTTTAGCAGTATGCGTTAGATGGGTTGATATTGGCTATCGACTTCAAAAGGCCCTGCTAGCTATGCCTGAATGCCGATACAGCCACAGTGGCGAACGCCAAGCAACTCTAATGGCGGAAGCAATCGAAGAATACGGTATTGCGAAGCAAATCGGCTATCATACCGGCGATAATGCTACTTCAAACGATCCCTGTTTAAAGCATCTCTCTCAAATGCTACAGGATAAATACGGTGTATGTGATTTAGAACGTTGATTAATAGGTAGTTGGTTAACTGAGTCTAGATATCTTTCCATCCCAACCAGCGCCGAATCCGATGCATCGCTCATATCATAAATCTCTCCCTTCAAGCCTTTCTCCTTGCGTCCTCGAAAGAAGCTACATCCTTATTGTCCGTCCCATTTTCAGTAAAAGTGAAAACCCCTGTCGGTATCTAAGTCTGTGATTGGCCAGAGAGAGGGACCAAGTGGGGTGAGGTAGAAAGCCTCTTTCAGTCAAAGCGGAGACCCCTGTGGGGCTGAGGGAAGTACCAGCAGCAGCATACTATGCGGGGTAAGCGACATAGCGTCGACAGGGGTAAAGAAAGAGTCAAGGGAAAGAGGATTTCATTGAAAGAGGCGAAGGTGATTGGCAAGAAAGAACAGCCAGCAGCAGAAAAAGAATGTTCCATAGGAGAGGAGATTTTTCTAAGAGAGAGACACCTAAGGCATAATAAAAGAAAATAGGAAAATAGCTAGGAAAAGTAAAAAATAAAAAGAGATAGAAAGATAGAGATGAGGAGAGGTACTGTATAGAGCGATGGAGCTAGCCGGTCCAAAACCCTTTGTATTACCGACCGGTTTGGGTAGTTTCTGAAGCTCTTGGGGGAAAGAGAAAACAACCTCGGTCTATTGACGTTTTCCGTTTTGATGCAAACTCTGTCGAAGGCTTAAAAACGGCTTGCTTGACCGGCTGCAGCCACAACAGCCCTTTCGATGGAGTAAGCAAGGCAGGCTTCGACACATGCTACTCCGTACACAGAGGCTTAATAGCGGGCAGCTGACCACGTAGCTAATGCACAAAGCCATCGGGCGTGCAATGGCATTTGTCACAAACTAACAAATGCAGGTGAGCAATTCGAAAACAGGGGCATGAATGGGCAATCATTGGCTGTCGTGCCTTCCTCGGTTGTGAGATGACAGGCTTATCTGCCCACTATGTCAGCATTAGGTCGTCGTTAGGCACACCAGCCCGCTCCGCGGAGATCGATGAGCCCTGACCAGATAATTTGTATTACTGATTCACCCTCAAAGAAGAAAACTTCCTGCTGTATTACAGGTGTTGGCTGTAACCGAGCTTTCTCTCTCGCCTTATGATAAATACCGACGAGTTGCTTTATGTATGGCGACAGATAAGGTGGATGAAACCGGCAGTTTTTAAACTTAGATTGCTCAAAAGTTATTGAACTATTGCTGCCTGGAATTTAAACCTGCGGCAATGATAACGCAGCTATGCACTTTGCAAGCCGTATTGCGCATTGCCTCTGTCGAGCTGAGGTGGCTATCTGCAAGTTTGCAGGGGTATCCCACCAATTGTCATAGTCGAAGGAGGCCCGAGCGTTGATCGTTGAGCAAATGACCTTTATGTTTCAAGAGACACACAATCTGACGTGACATTAGGTCCGGGGAAGGGAGATGCTTCCGTCGTTACAGCCTGATTGATTTTGGCATTATTGATCAGACCATTGTTAAGTGGGACTCTGATCACAACAGCGTGTCCGCGATTACTAAATAATAAAACTTTAATAAAAGTAATAGTTATAAAGAGTATAAATATTAAGATTTAAAATACTGGAATAAATATTTTAATTAATAAATCTAGCGTTAAGGGCTATTAAATATTTTAAATATAACCTAGATTTGATTTGCTTGATTTGAGGGCAGCGCTGGCTTGTAAAACCCGAAGAAGCGGTTGCCAAACTTGATGGAGATGTAATCGCGGTTGGTGCAGTGCCAGTTAAAATGGAACTCACGGATGCTCTGCGGTTTGGGTGCGGCGCCGGGGCAAAGTCACGGCTGGGGAAAGAAGCCATCGACACTGGAGAGAGGTTGGAGGAGCCAGTTGGCCGTGTCAACTTCGTGGAGTGGATCGGCAAGGGACAAGGATGGGAGGAGGAGGAGGGCAACGCGGAAGAGGGGCGGGAAAGGCTCAAGCCGGTAATTGTTGGAAGACATTGCCTGTGACAGATCTAGCGCATACAGAGTTTGTCTCGGCAGATATTGCATTGTAGGGCTCACTCTTGCACCGCTCGCATCAAATTCTGGCTCCATATATACTATCCGCTCCCCGCAATTGGTGGCGTCGCTCACATGGACCTCCATCATGAGTGGCTACCGAACTGAATCTGATGCCGGAGTCACACACATACCCCTGCAAGCCAAGTTAGCTATCGGGAGAACCCGTCGTGTAGTCGACAGAGCCAGATTTGCTGTTGGATGGAATATCCCGAGCAGGTGCGCCCCGGCAAGATGCGACACGTACGATATATTCGGCCGGCGTATGAGCTCGAGCTGTTATGCCATGTGCCTGACGACTATTCGACGTCTTCAAGGCACGCTGACTGCAAAGATGTTGTGCGGCGATGTCGCCGGGCTTTGTCCGACTAGTCGAGGTTCGTATTCTGGAGCGTGAATGGCATTACATTTGCGTCATAATTTCTTTGTTTACACAATCACAGCTGTCTGGGCGGAGGAATGGCTGAGTGGCGGCAGGCAAACAGCTGCCTTAGTGCGCCTAATTTGGGCCGGGTTCAAAGCGGGGGGGGGGCATCGGCCACGTAGGGCTGCCAAGCCGAGATTCTACAGGCGGACCCTTGCCCCTGGCAGATCTTTCTAGCCTGCCGGTATGAGATTAAGGTTCGATGGTTAATTAGCGTGGAGGGTGAGACAAATATAAGTCATGGTAAATATGATTGGATGTTGGCCCTGCAGGCTTATCTTGTTCTGGGTTTGGGAGATTCAAAGCGGGGGAGATCGGAGGCACCGTCACTGCGAAGATGTTTGCGCATGAGGCGGACTTCGTGCCCATAATGGGGGTTGTGATACATCGGGACGACCAAGACTCGGGCTATGACAAAGGCTCAGGTTTCTACAGCAAGGTGGGGAGAGCGCACTTATTTGGTGCGTATATCCTCCTAGAGCGGAGGCTTAGAATAACGGGACGAGATTAAAGTTGTTAAAAGCGGTAAATGGGAAAGGCATAGCTTGATTGGTGGCTCAAGCTCTTGAGAGATTTTCCGGCGCGAATTGCAATTGGATATCGCATTGCGATGGTCTCTCAAGTCTCAACCGACTCTACTAAAGGTTGCTCGAAATTTGGCAATAAACAACCAAACGTGCCCGTGCACGCTGCCACTTCCCCTCTCTACAAGAACATCGACGCAGGAGAAACTGGAAGAAAGACACAGACTACATTAGAGAACGGGCTAAGAAGTCGGGCGTAGAGCATCAAACTGCTTGTTTTGGTAGTGCTTGGTGCTTCTTTCGGACACTAAGGTAATGCCAACCACGAAGTTAGCAGGCTCAGCATCTCACCTTATTTCCCACTTCTCACTTCAGTAATGAGCGCAACGGCTTCTTCGTGGGATTTAGCATGGCCTGTGCCCAAGGCGCAAAGTCTCGGCATGCAATGAAAGCATCCTAAACCAAGTTGCCGAAACCCACACTTGCCAAGGTTGTTGGCCGGGCAAGGTTGTTGGCCGGGCAAGGCTGCATTGCATTGATCGAAAAAGCGGCTTTTACCGGAGTAAACATAGACGTTGAAGCCGTGGCGCTCTTGCCACAATCCAGGGTCTCCCAAGCGTACTAAAAAGGTGGAGGCTCTAGCCGCTGGAAGATGCTCTCCCACGTCCCTGTTTGGGTTACCATAGTCGATCACTGCTTTAGTCCTGTTTGCAATTGCCTCTAAATCTTGAAGTCCTCCTGGCCCTAGCAAACGCTTCCAAGAGTTTCCACTGCCACACCAATGCACCCCAGAGGTTTCAATGGTGACGTAGTTTATAGGTTTTTGCCGAATCGTGGCGTCCGCCTGAAGTAAGCGACTAAACTAGCTAATGCGATAAGATCAATAGTATTTTTGAGAGATGGACAGTGCATTGGTCAATAGCGTTCCCCATCCCTAAATGCTTCAGTGAGGAGGAGCTCCCTGCGGCTCTTCAAGTCATGTTCCAACAATCTAACCCACAAGACGACGAAAGCTATCCAGTAGCATAATACTATGACTCCTTTGATAATCTGACCGTAGTTGTAATGGCTAGTTCCTAGTGATTTAATCTCTGTTGGACAAGAGAAAGATACTGAAAAGTCAAGACATGTCAAAAACCTAGAGGTCTTGGGCAAGCACGACTTCAACGGCTCGTGCAGATCCGGAGAGGCCCGTCTTGATTCCAACAATTTGCTAGTAACGAAAGTTTGAGCACCCCATCCGAAATAGGCTGGGGCCGGGCGAATGCCTCTTTGGCTCTCGTGAAGTGCACCAGCTCACTCTTTCCTGGGTCAAATGACACCTTGTTTGTAGCATCCCAATCTAAGACCTGCCGCTGGCCTCGACTAAGTTTTGCCGCATTTTCTTCGGGCGTGTGGCCAACCCTGTATATGCACAGATAGTCCGCGCATCCGAATCGGTGTCCCGTATCCTGGAGAAGTACTTCTTGGTGCCCTTTCGACTCAGCCGCCGGGCATAATAAATTGTGTGTGTGACTAAATCAAATTGAGATCGCTTTGAATGCTGCTAACCTGACAATCTGCATCGAGATCACAAAATAGATAGAGGCTGCCCAGTGTTGGCGCAATACCACTGGGCCAAGGCCCCCTTGCTGTGGCTGAATCAACGCTGCAAGGTAAAAACTGACCCGATGGACCGAGAGTTGATCTTGTGACTGGCCAAGCGGGTTACCAAATACAGAAGTACTTGTTGAACGCTGCTACTCGGGTAAGTAGTCTGAGTGGCGTACGATAACTTGCTCTGTGGCTTACTTGCCAGCTTGGCAACAGTTGCATGTCGATTATCATATGGTTTGGGCCGTCGGCAAGTTCCAGCCAGTGCCTTGCCAAGAGCTTTAGGATTGGTGAAGCGTTAATTCATCTTCGGGGGAACTGCCGGCTCGCCATGTACCTGCCCAAATTGATTCACCGGTGTGAAATCGACGTACAGTATTACAGGTGAGACTCTATCAATGCAACAAGCTATTGTGTTAGCACTTCAGAGGACCATGCACGGACAACCCCCACTTGAATCACTTAGTACCGTACGCAGAACTATCTGCGCACCAAGTTCCTGGCGGCCAAGGCAATGTGATCGGCTGTTGCGAGGCGGACCAAGAGTCTTATTCATAAAGCTCACATTTCACCTACAACATTCAAGGAAAACCACAGGGATTCACTGGGCATCCAAAACAAGTACAACTCTCTGTCTATACATTCCCTGAGACGTTGCCAGATCGGTTGGAAGTTCTGGCGTATTTCGACGACTTCGTCTTCCTCAATGATGATGTCGAGGCGGTCGATAAGGCAAAGGTGGGATGATGGCGCCTATCCACAATTTCACCGCTGATTCCCAACACATAACCAGGGAGACGAACATAACCGCGAATGATGCTTCGTGGCTGGATCATGGGACGACAGCCACAACCGAGGTTTCCGAGTCACGGTGAAGCACAGTGAGCACATCGAATGGTTAATCATAACCAATGATGAGTAGACAAGACATTGGCAACCCACAGCCGTCCACAGACTTGGTTGATCCAATTTTGCCCCGCATGATTGTGCTAGAGTAAACTATTGGCTGCCGCATTTGAATTTGGTACCTTCGGTACTTGTACATAGCAGGACCTCGTGAGTACCTCACCATACGATATCGGGATGTGCGTGGCCAGCCAGAACTGGTGCCGCAGTACTGGACAGTATTCCTGATTGGTATTGTTCTTGGGGCCAGGCCAAAGAACGGCATGCGCCTTGTGTGGGCCTCCAATATATTCTCCTGTGCCGAAGATAAAGCTACTTACCAAGGGACTAAGTAGGGCTGATGTTGCCTGGAAGGTTGGCTGTAAGGCTTCACCATCGATTGGACAAAAATGACAGACACTAGTTCCGGAGTTGGAGTCGCGTATCGAGTTTGGCGCACTGTAGTCAAAGCCAACGTGCGGCTGAAATTCGCGCCCAGGACTTCATGATGATCAGATATGCTTGGCCAGGAGCTGACAGGTATCTATAAATAAGCTGGACATGTTTACTATGGTACCAGCATGGACCTGTTTTCGGTGGCAAGAGTCATTCCCCAATCTTCTCTTCCCCCCAGCTGGCAATGGCCCAACTTCGATTTTCAGGCAGGGATAACCCAACCCTGCCGCTATACCTCAATCCCAACATCTTTTTCACCAAGTCCACAACTGTTGGAACAGAGGTGATCCCCAAAATCAATGAGCGCACCTTCATCTGGGCGTCGGTTCGCAACGATGGCCGCCTTGTCAAAGATGCTCGAATTGATTTTTACGTCTGCGATCCAACCTCGGCGCCAACTCCTAATGGAAGCACACGCATCAGCACAAGCCATGTGTCCATCGACCAGAATGAGCAAAAGAACGTCCTTTGCTTGACCCCCTGGACACCCACTTGGATCCATGATGGCCACCAGTGCGTCGTCTGCGAGGTCTCGGCGCCGGAGGATCCGAGCCCCCAAGCCAGGGCCAATCCGTGGAACATACGCGACAGACACGTCGCCCAACACAACCTCTGGTTTACCAACCCTAGCCCGACAACTGGAAGCCGGAATAGGATGGCGGTGGTACGGCAGGGCTGCACTCCTTCCGACACACCGGCTCCTAAGTGGCAACCAGATGTGGACTATACGACTTCAACCCTCGTACGCTTCGAGGACAGATTGTACCAGTGCGTGCAGAGTCATAAAAGCCAGACGGATTGGCCCCCAACGTCAACGCCGGCCTTGTGGGTGACACCAACACCTTGCGGTGTCACCAAGTGGCAGGATCAGACCTCTTACAAGGCCGGGAGCCGAGTAACATACCAAGGCAAGACGTATCAATGTCTCCAAGCCCATACGTCATTGAGGAGCTGGGAACCTCCTCTTACGCCGGCTCTCTGGAAAGAAGTCGACCCGACGACGCCGGATCCCGATCCGACTCCAACTCCTGACCCCGGTTATACAATTGCGGCGACCTTCTCCACGGTCGGCATGTACAATCAACCCGCCACCCGCCTCGTCGTAAGGCCCGCCGACCCTGACGCACTTGCCCCAGCCCTTCGCCTGGTGGGCGTCGACGGTAGCAATGTGTCAGACGCAACAGGCGACTCAGCTGCGGGACTCCTGACCCAATTGGCTCTTGGAGATCCTCTTCCTAGTGTCGGTACTTTGTCACGGAAGCTCGAGGTGAAGGGTCTTTCGGACGGCGATCGCCAAGGAATCCATGCTCTGGTCCATCTGCCCGAGGGTGACAATGCCGCTGCGGCTCTGTTTTTCGTTGAACAGTTGGATACCAAAGGTGAGGTCGTTGGTGGCATCGCCATGCTTGCGACCCGGTCAGGTCGCAGTGGGAAGGCACTGAAGGCCCTAGCTGCCCCGGCCCCATCTGGGACGCTTGCTACTGCGGCAAGTTCGGTAGGAATTTCGGCATCGGCACCGTATCGACCTTACGCCACAGATCCGACGAGTAACTTGATGAATCTGGACGGCATTTTCGTTGCAAACATGGGAATCCAGAATATCAACATCGAGGTCCGCAACGACGGCGATGATCTCAACCTTACCTCGATGTACATTGAGGGCTTCTCTGATCCCAACATTCCTGTGCCGTTGATGCAGGTCTCTGGGCCCTTCAGATGGCGAGCCGGTGCCTTCTTCAAGGCCCTCTTTCCGGCCGACTTTTCCAGAGCAGCGACAAACGAGACTCTAGTCTCTATCATTGTACAGCGCCAGCTAGGGGCCGACACCATTAACCTCCGCATTGTCAAGAAAATCTTCGTCGTGGGATTCGAGTACGACCCCAAGACCAAGAACATCATTACGAAGCTGCCACATGCCATCTGCAAAACGCACATAAAGACCATCTTGACCAACAAAGCAATGCTGGCTGCTGCTACCTGCAAAGCGTGCACCAAGACGAAGCGGCCATGCTGCAAATGTTGTTCCTCCAGCAGTGACGGCCAAGGTAGGAACCGCCAGGCCCAAGTTGACAAGGTGCCCAAGTTTGTCCAGTCGGCCGTCACGGAAGTGGTGTACACTCACCCTTTCGCCGGCAAGCACGGACCCCTTCCCTTCGAAGATCCCTTGCATAAAATTATAATCGCTCTAGCTGCCCTAGTTGCCCTTTACATCGCCGAGAAGTTGCGACGAGGACAAAATAGCGGCGGTGGAGATGGAGGGGAGGGTTCGGCCGGCGTTGGTGGCACATGGGATGAGACAGGGAACGTCGAGTGCTGCGAGGGTGGATTTGAAGCCTCCGTCTCGGGTACGTTGGAGGAGTTGAACGGGTGGCACGCCGCTGCTGGCGTGCTCCTTACCGTCGCGGCATTATCTGACGATGCCGACCTGTTTGAGAGAGGACAGGAAGCCACGACTCCCGCAAAGGATGAATTAACCATCAGCGAGATCGCCGAGTTCGTTGCTCAGTTTGGAGACGCTATCACCTTCGGAGACAGCTTCGGAGGGTTCATCGATTGGGTCTACAAGCGGGCCTTGGACAGCGGCCGGGTGCTTGAGCACAACGTTGCCAAGGAGCCGTTTAAGAATGTCCATCTCTTGGACTCTTACAAAGTTAATGTTGACTGGGCCTACCACGACGATGGCATCTACACGCACAACAGGCGTCGAACTCTCTATATTAGCGCCTCCTTTGTCAAGCACCCTAGCCATAGGAACCTGACCAAGACGTCCGGCTCGAGAGACAAGTCCCTGTTTATTGGCCCGGAACTCTACGTCATTGCCATCTTGATCTCGGACAAGGGTCAGCGGGTTGTGTTGGAGCTCCGCGACGACGGTGCCCAGACCGGTAAGAGTCAGCCTAACTCAGGCGTCTACGTAGTGTCGACACCGGGCATCAGATTTGAGGAAGGCAACTGGTACCTTTTTGTAGTTTCTCAGGACACCAATACCGTCATTGAAGGCACGGAGCCGAGAATTGCTGCAAAGACAATTGGGGGACTTGTTCTGACCAATCAGTATAGCCTGCGATTCGATCAGGAGCCCTGTCAGCTGGACCATGATGCCGTTATCACAATGATTACCGGAGCCGCCGAGCCGATTAGTATTAGATAGGTTCACGTCGGATGGCAGAAGGATTTGGATGGTAGTTTGTTTTGTGGAAATGCTTGCGTGGTTTTTCTTGGTTGCAGAGCAAATCTGAAATGAAAGGAGTCGGTGAATCTGCCATGCCTGCCGGATTGAATCTCTCTCAACAGATTGCAGAATATTCCCCCAGCACAATATAAACCTAGTCCTACATACCAAAATCAACTTAGTAGAGTTGATTATGTCGCCCCACTTTGCAGGAGTAGAGTTGATTTATGCAGGGGGGTAGAGTTGAATTTCCAAAGTCACTCGACAGGGGAGCGCGATAATCAGGACCGGGGGTAGAGTTGGTTTTTGCCAGCGGTAGAGTTTATTTAAGCAAAGGGTAGAGTTGAATTTATGATTGGCCATGAAGCTTGCCATCTAATGAGGCGCGCCATACACGAGGAACGCTAGTACGTGTCGCATAAGGTAGGAGCTCGTTATGATTAGCGTTGGGGGGCTGCACTGGAATTCTTAACAAGTTAGAATTTTTGACTGCGGCACTTCAACTTTTCGATTACCACCGTACCACAACGATGAGTTCTAACATAGAATCAGGCTCGTCTGATGCAATCTACCCGTTCATGCTGCTTCCTCAATATAAAATCCTTATATGCCAGGTGTGTCAGTTCGGGTGCGTTGCTGATGAAGTTGCTACACACTTGCGAACACGACATCATGACATAAACGCGGAAAGCTGACGCAAACTAGCAGAGGTAATACGAAAACTCCCCGATATATTACGACACCTTTCTCAGCTCGATCAACTGCAATATCCACCGCCGACAATCGAACCCATTGTTTGTCTTGGCGCACCGAAGCCGGATGGACTAAAGTGTCGAGCTCGCGGCACCATTCTGCGTCAGGTTCAGAAGATTCAAGCTCATTGTGCAAAAAATCATCAATGGATTAATTCAAGATGCAAAGGAAGGCCATCGAGGGGATGCCCAATGCCTCCTGCTGAACTACCATGGATTGCTGGAATCACTTGTCAACGATTTTTCCCTTCCAGGTCGGGCAACAAATGGTTCGAAGTCGACCACAACAGCAAGAGGCAGTAGATAGGCAAATTAAAAGCCAAGCCAGCCCCCGCAAAGCCGCGGGCGACGTTTGAGAATCTTACCCCGGAATCGTCCGTCCATCTACGACGAATTCTAGAACAAGAAGATAGTTACCGAGGCGCTTTGAATCAGACTCGTATGACCAGTAAGGATTCTACATCTCTATGGATTCATTCACTTTCGATGAAAGTAGACGTTTCGCATTATCATTGGCTGATAATCCCTACTGTACCAATTACCACTGGTAATGACCCCAACACCATTTTCTGTGGCCCGTGCACCTTCCCTTCCAAAATGGGCGGTCAATAGGCGGACAGGCTGGCGATCAATTCACCCATCAACTCAACCCCGTCAAT
>JABEEM010003315.1:0-10576 GCA_013363185.1 Fusarium secorum | reverse complement strand
GCGTAGTTGTTCTTGGCGAGCGACCTGACGACTTTGCGCACCAGTGAGGCGACCTCGTAGGGTGCTGGGTGGTAGACCGTTTTTTTTCGCGGCGGTCTTCAAAGAGACCCCATTCTTGACGTCTGCAATGGCATTTTCTAGGTCGTCCGCAGAGTATACCGGCATTGTAGAAGTAAAAGAAGAGGATGAAGAAAGAAAAAAGTGAATTGAAGAAGAACTCGATTTATCGTGGATTTAAATACTGGTGTGGACGCGTCTGAAGACGTGTCTGAGGTGGGGGTCGGTTACCAGGGGGGGTCGGTTACATGGGTGCTTGACTTACTCACTTGCATGTTTTACAACCCGATTTGACCTTGGATTTTCCCTTTCGAGCCATTCTACCAAACAATCCAACAGGGAAAGAAACGGAGTTGATTTGTCTGCTCGGAAACCTTTGGATCTGCTTGGTTATCAATTTAAGCGGAGATGGCATTTTGGCGTCGTCGAACGTGCCCCTGGAGCTTATAAGTCGGGAATATTCTTGCTAGGCCCGCGGGTTGGGGGCGCTAGTAGAGGGACTACGTACTGAGCGTGCGCTGCCACCCCGCGGACTACTCCGCTGACGAGATCGTCATCCATATCTGCACTTCCTATTGGTTTGCTCGGAAACTGTGAGGTCTGATTGGTTCAGATACCAAGTGTCAGATCCTTGGGTGTAAGAGTGCCAAGATAGTACTTATACGTAAGTTTGTCCGCCTCGGAAACTTTTGAGAATCTGTTGTATGATATAGTTGAGCCGGAGATAAGACTGGAGAGACTGTTACTATTTCATATGTTCATTGTCAAGTCCAATCTCCGTGGAGACGCATGAAAACATCGTGGAATTGGGTCATATAAAAGTCGATTTCGAAGCCAGCAACTATGAGTTTCTTACCGAATAACCAGCTCAACAGAATGAACAAATCCAGTCTGTAGGCTACTCAAATTCTTATCATTACGTCAGCTAAAATAGCCCCTCGATTCCCCCTTGGCAAAAATGGCCCTCTCGTCTTTCGCATAGATTTAAGCACCGTAGCCTCAACCCGTCCAACATATGGAGCTATCCCTAGCTGAGATGAAATAATTGCGTTCCTTGACCATTCTTATGAGGTAGGTGCAACGTTTTGGGATAGTGCTGAGTAAGTTCAGAACTCTGACAGCTTCTACATAGCAGCTAACCACATATAAGCTACTATAACGATTACGAGGAAGTCATTGGCGAGCGGTTCAGACGAACTGGCAAACGAGGTGATGTCTTTCTTGCAACCAGTTTGGATATGTCAAGAACAGCCAGAACTTCGAGCTCAATAATCCATAAGTATATGACAGGAAAGCGTGTGCTGAGAGTCTACAGCTCTTGGATATAGTGTTTTATCGATCCCTGTAAGTACAGAATATCAACAGAAACTCTGACTATAACTGCTATAGACTATCTACACACACCCAATCCCAAGACGCCCTTTCGAGGAAACCATGCGTGCCCTGAAAGAGCTACAGGAGTAAGAAACTCCCCAGAAGGCAAGAAATTCCGATAGAAAGCTTCTTAGTAAAGGCAAGATCAGGCATATCGACTCTCAGCTCTCAGCTCTCACATCAGTGACTCTCCGTAGAGCCGTCAAGATCGCACCAGCTGCTACGATTCAAATCGACTACTCTGCGTTCGGGCTCTACAGTGAGGGAGAATAGGGGACTCACATCCTTGACAAATGCCGGAAGCTTGGTGTAGCCATCGCGGCAGCAATGCCCTTCGGTCGATATCTTCTAACTACCAACTTCATCAAGGGAACGGCATCTGGGCAGAAAGATAGTGATGACATTATTCCAGTTCCAGGAACACAGAGGGTTCAGTATTTCGACGAGAATTGGGCTGCTCTTGATATGTTAGTGACGAAGAGGAAGCTGAGATCAGGAGCTTTATGGAGAAAGATTACAGGTATGTCACTGCCTCCTGCTCTTATGGTTGGCTACTCAGAGATATAAAGGAGGAGTCTGAATGAGTTACCAACTTTAGTGCCTATTTAGATCAAAGAAGAATAACTCACAAGGCCATATATATCAAAAACCAAAAGGCCCAATATATCGACTCAGCCTCCTCTTCACTCCCTCGATCCCCTTCTCGTCAATAACATCATGTGCCTTCAGGATGTCCAAAATCCCATATATGAAATCCTTACTATCATTACGCATCTCGCCCTCTGGCAGGCTCCAGAACGGCGAGATACAAGTCATGTTCACGAGACTCTCAAACCACTCTGCGTTGACTGTACAGAGTTCCCCCCAGGCGATATAGGACGGAAGCATACGTGGGTTATTTGAATGCCGATATATCCAGCAAAAATTGCCACGGGGAGCTCGAATAACTTCGAAGTTTTGCCAGAGATGAGTAACTGTATCGTAACCGGAGAGTGTCCATTGAAAGTCTCTGTCTAGATCGGGGGTTGAGATTGTGATGAAGACTTGTATGGTACACGGCGAGCACCAAGCTGGACCACTACTGTAAAGACGATATTCGTGAGACATGGTGACTAGCAGATTGGTGTGTGTAGAGAAAAATGAGGATGGATATGCTTGAGGGACTCCTGGCATGAGAAATTTGCTCCATCTTATAGGGTGAGGTTCGTTGTGACCAAAGGACAAATAGATAACAGGGGTTCTGTGATTAAAAGACTTTCATTGTAGTGGTTCAAGATTCAATGTAGCTCATCACTGGATTGCTCACAAGCCATTTTGTGAAATCGATGGCCGATATAATCTGATTAAGAGGATGCATTGAGGTCAGATAAAATCTGAATCAGGCTTCCTGTTAGTCTGTTTGTCACAAGTTGGATAATTTCCAACATCCTGATAAGTTACTCAGCGAACGTCCCATGCTCTTCACAAACAGCAACGCCCTTTCAGGCTCAATAATACCCGCATCAACGAGGCTATTCAACGCCTACAATATACTCATGACTACACCAAACGTCTCGAGAACTCAAACCTGGATCCTGATTGGCAATTCTACGTCACTAGAAGATGTTTGGGGGCCAAACAAAATCAATTCTTGCTAGCAGTACATCTTCTCTTTTCCAGTAGATAGATAGATGGCCTATGGGTTCTCTCTCTCATGCATGGATACAGATTCGTGCTTATGAGTGAAACTAGAAAGCTGAGTACGGTTAACGACAGGTCTGGCCTAATCGTCAAGGTAATTGTAGTACCTAAAATACTAACCCAAACATAATCCCCGTAGATCAAACACCAGAATCGTCCTGGAATCCACCAACAGGGTTCCAGTGATTCTTCCGGTCGCCATACCAGTCTTTCCACTTCTTACAGCCATCATTGACCTGCTTCAGCTTCTCCGGCGTCATCATCTTCCTCAGATCCTCTTCACGCTCCATTATTTGTAGCGCCAAACCACTTGAAGCGTGCCAGGCAATATGGCAGTGGAACAGCCAAGAGCCAGGATTATCAGCCTTGAAGGCAACTATGAGGTAACCTCCGGCTGGTATCAGTGCAACGTCACGTCGGGGTGGATTGTCGAATTTGAGAGTAACGGGGTTGTTTGGGTCATTTATCTGCGAAGAGTTTGTGCCTTGGGCGAGCAGGGCAAAGTCGTGCCCGTGTAGATGTAGCTATTGAACATCAGTACAATTACAGTTCTATCAGCATGTGGTTGGACTTACCGGATGTGCAAGAGATTTGAAAGTCTTGTTGGTGCCAATCCGATCAAGCGATGGAGCCGTGATGACGAGATAGACCCAACCGTCTCTGTTCTCTGCTGGAACAATCACATAATCGTCAGGCCATTCTTTCTTGTCCTCTAGTAGGGTGATAGTTGGCTTCGAGAAGTCGAGCCAAAGAGGTCGCTCGCCAAAAGCCCACCAGCTAAATTTGTCTCCAGCGTGTGGTCTATCCTTTACTTTCTCTATACCAAGCTCAAGATCCTTACTCCTATCTCCTGCATCTTGTTAGCAAAGGAGTTTCATGTGATTTACGCTGACGTTGACTGACTCTCGTGAAGTTTAACAGGAGGAATCGACCATGGAAGGATGGGCTGTAAGTTCTCATACTTCTCGTCGGTGCAGTCTTTGGTCCAGTTGTCTCTCCAGGTCTGAGGTACCTCTGTGCTCACAGACTCATATCTAAGAATACCTTGCCGCTCGTCAGGCTCGTTACCATCTTCAAACCCTTTGCAGCCATCTGCCGCAACGGTACGAATCCAATAGTTCCCGTTATCCGACGCAGGGAACTTGGTGTCGTTCCTAGGTTTGGCATGAAGAACAACGTGGTATCTTTGGCCTTGAGGCTGTTAGTTTTACATGCTACAATGATATTGTGTGACTTACCAATCCCGACGAGGATATGGTCTACTGTGTAGGGATGAATGGGGACAAAGTCAGAGCTCATGACCTCAAAGTAATGATTATCGATACCGAACAAAAATGTAGTATCGACAGATGTGTTGATGATACGAAGGAGATATTTCTTGCCCTATAGAGGAGTAAGCATCACATAGTAATCCTTCACTTCCAGTCTTACCTTTGTTACGGTTATGTTGTAGCGTTCTCGGGGAAAGCTACCAGCAAAGTTTCCTAAAAGTGCTCTGTAAGCATTGAACGAAATATGGAGGCCGATCTGCCTCACCAATTCCATTCATCAATATACTATTCATCTCAGGGCGAGTAGGGACACCCGTTAGTTCTCTCTCCCACTCCTGGAATGCACTTCGATGGTTCCAGTCTGTTATGAGAATTGGATCCTTCGCTTCATCGTAGTGGGCTGACGACGGTCCAAAGATAGTTATGGGCCCTGCGAGACCGTCGGCGTATTGTAGAGAGTAGTGACTGTGATACCAAGAAGAACCGTACTGGAGAGCGCGAAACTCATATGTAAAGGTATCATTTGGAGCGATAGGGCATTGAGTAACGCCGTTGACACCATCCATCTCCATGGTTCCGTTTTGCCTGAGACCATGCCAATGAACCGTGGTGCCGTTATATCGTAGTTTATTTGTGACGTGGACTCTGATAAGATCACCCCAACAGGCTTTGATCCATGGGCCGGGGTAGGTTTGGTTGAAGACCTTTCCATACGGATTATCGATGCCGTCGCCGTTGATTGTTTTGTTATCAACTACAAGCCAATACTGCAGATATGAATCAGTATAAAAGTGTGAAGGATGTGAGTGATTGTGTACCTCTCGAAGCACTCCGGGTGGATACATAGTCTCATAATCAGTATGAATACTAAAATTGTGCCCATCTGAGCTCTTCAGCCAGCAGTGACGGTTTTCTGGAGTAGAACATGACTTCCAGTCATTTCCAAGCTCGGGATACTTGCAAATGAAGTCTTCATCTGGAGAATCGGGGCCATTTGGTGCTGGGAACTTTGGATAGTTTTGCGAGATCTGGCCATTTTCAAAAGATAAACCAGGTTGTTCAGAGAGTCCTCCGATATGCTCGTGAAATGGAAGTGAGAAGAAGGTGACGGTGTAGACGATGAACGTCTTGCACGCGTTGTAGAAACCCATCTTGAGCAAAGGTCGACTAATGCCTCAGTGAAGCTTGGGGGTATGAAATTTGTGACCTACTCTGATCTCTGGAGCTCGAGTAAGATGGTGAATGAGAGAGAATAAATGATCCTTAGAAGGAGAGCTCCCTCCATATCAACTTTCGGAATTGAGTTTCTTGTTTCTCGCCGTCGTTTTCCTCCGAGCTTCGAGTATGTGACAAGCCATTTCACAACTTACACAATACAGAATCATCCATTCGCAGTCTCATCACATCTCTCTTACTCACCCTGACCGAATCCCATGGCCATATTTCAGCCATGACTTGAACCTAGTTCTGTCTCAGCTGTTGAAGCTGTCCAAATCTGGTCATCAGCCGCACTCTAGCTTGAGCCGCCACTACTTTCCCCTCATTGCTTGGAATGTCATACGAGAGCGTTACCATAGAGAGACAGAAGATATCCCCGCTTCTGCAGAAACATGTTCAATGCTAGACTAGATTGAGTTTGTCGTCCCGTCCCGTTCCGTATAAGTCAGTGAGTTATCGTTGAGGTGACGCATTCCTTCGTCTGTTAGCCAGCCTCAATCGCCAGATTCATGAAAAGGAGTACGTGGGTGAGACACAAAGGGATCTAGACTCTGAATTGTCTTCTGCTGTTTTTTTCCATTTTGGTGGTCAGCCAGTCTCTGTTTTGACGATCGATCGAACAAACAGTCTGATAACGTGCTATTCCCGTGGCTGATTTGTTAGAGAAGACTATCAACTCGTCTGACTCTCGACGTTGTCACATTACGTGCATTTTCTGGCCTTTACAACAACGTCAAGGTTGAGGACTCGCCACGTCATGAGTGAATATTGGTCATTATCTCGCGTACTGGAGGTGATCTCAGGCACAAGGTCGGCATGGAAGAGTGACACGGCCAGAAGGAGTTGCTCTTCTATGTGCAAAAGTGTCTGTTCGAGCTACTAAAATCAAAGATTTGTGATTCCTGTCTCAATATTGACCTCCAGTTGAACATAATATCACAAGGAGTATTGTAACTGCGGAGACCTCGGAAATTCATCGCCACTGGTGCCATTCTACCCAATAGAGTCCTTTCATCTGATGATCTTGTAGGCTGTGATGGAGACGCAGAAAGAATTGGGTGCAATTCATAAGCACTTCTCGATACATGGCAAACAGACTGATGAGATTATGTGATTTATCACGTGCTGATATGAGCAAATTGTAGTTGATGACCAGCGTAAGGTCTGTATTAGTGGAGTCAGCATGCTCACATCACAATTGCACAATGGTCATAAAGATTCGTCAAGTCATGAATTCGGATTGATAGAGCTATCTTTGAGCCTCTCTTCCTTTCATATCATTCGTAGGCGCACATTTCCCGTGTCAACCTATTCAACTGCACACCCAACTCCGTTCATCTCGTTCTGTCCCAGAGACTACCTATACATTCTGATTGAAACAACAACCACCAGACCTCAACACCCCGCTAACCATTTCTCAAAACTTTTGTAACATGGGCCCCAGGCGTCGGAGCATTTATGAAATTGAAGTCCTCAGATCTTGGACTTGGCGGCGGTCCAAGCGGCGATGGCGTCCATCAGAGGGGGAGACAGAGCATCGTAGGACTCGAGGCCAAGATCCTTGAACTGCTGTCGAACCTCGTTGGCCTTGTCAGCAGGAAAGCCCTGCTCGATGATGGAAGACACAAAGGCGGCGAACTGAGGCTCTTGCCAGCCCTTCTCGTCAGAGAGCTCGACGTGGACAAAGTCGAGACCCTTGAAGGGGTGATCGTTCTCAATGCGACCGAACAGGTGGACACCGCAGTCACGGCAGGCGTTTCGCTGAATAGCAGCGCTCTTGTCAACAATGGTGAGATTGTCACCGTTGGCAGTGACCTGGAGCTGGTCGCGGGGGATGACAGCGACGACGGAGAAGAGAGCACCCTCGGGCTTCCAGCACTTGGAGCATCCGCAGGCGTGGTTGTGAGCGACCTGGCCGCTGAGGGTGACCTCGACAGGGTTGGAGGAGCACTTGCAGCGGAGCTTGCCACCGGAGAAGTTGGGAGAACCCTTGGTGATGCCGTTGTTGAGGCTGGGGTGGAGGTTGTGGGACATCTTGGAGGTGGTTACTGAACGGTAGATGGAAGTGATTACTGCAGCAGCTGATACTAGGGCAGCGGCGACGGCGATGGGAGTTTTATTCTTGGAGATGATGTTTCGATTAGAGGATGAAGCCATTGCGAAGGAGAAGAAAAGAAGAGCTGGGGGAAAGGGATGGACAAAGACTTTATATACAACAAGATTTACGATAGACAGCCACAGGCGCCTGTATTCAGCTATGTACTCTGATCCCCCGCAAAACGACATGTATCAGACGGTAATTTTGACTGTACAATATGCAGCCATAATCGACGTAAGCGTAAGCGTCTGAGACCGAGATGCCGAGTTATCACCATTGTCCTTCACTGTGTGTCTAACTGTCGCGATGGCGTTTTGCGGGGAATGAATGAATGGGCCATGCCCGGTTCAGGCCCTTTCGGGGACAATCGGGGCCTGGTCCAGGGTCCGGCCGACGGTCATCGGAAGCCGATTCCGTGGCCGTGCCCACTGATAACTCACTGATAAGATAGATAATAATGCCTGAATTTGGAATGACAAGTGAGAGCTGAAGACAATATAATTGCTTTTAGAGCAGAGGCTTCTACTGTAGAAATGTCTGATACTGTGTAGCCCAACATCGGCTCAACGTCCGCACTGCGACTTACATATATCGAGGGGTAAGCAAAACATAAAATGATAGGATAGCTTTGGTCTAGACGATCGACGACCCCTCTTAGACGTCGTAATCCTAAATCTGGGCCTTGTTACCCTATCTTCCTCTTACTCATCATCTGATCGGGATAATATATGCGGTCCCGGTAAATACTGATGATCCCCCCGGGTCCCATCCCGAAGGCGTCTCGTCTAAGTTGTCCATCAAGCATAGCAGGGCAATTGATACCTGGAGATAAGATGCCTTAAGACGCCCCTGAATTTTAAAGAAAAAAGAAACATTTCCGGAATTGCGTGATGGGGGACTTTCGGGATTCTGGAGGCCCCGTTGTCCGGAAAGTAGTGGGATGTAGAGTTCCGATATGCGCCTTGCCGTGGCGACCGCGGTTAAGCTGCCAAGAGGAGGGGAAGGGTCAATGCTGAAGAAGGAGATATACTTTTTTATATACCGTATTCGCAATATTTCGTAGGATGGCATCGTGTGGTTATGGCGGTGATGCTAGATGCCGATGTTAGGAGCCGATGCTGATATCGTAGTCAGACAAGATGACAAGGGAGGGTCGTCTCAAATGAAAGACATGGTAGGATCAATGACCCTTTCTATGAGGAAGAGCCTAAATAATACGCGTTTGAGCCTTTGAGAGGTCATATCGGAAACATGGAGAGTCCAAAAAAATGCGTAATCATCTGCAGGGCGTGATTCCAAACCAGGACATCCTATCAAATGGCGACCCCCAAAAGTAACCCCGATCACCTCCTCATCCCCGAACCTTCGCCCATCTCCAGCGAAACAAAAGCCACGACGAATCCCTGCTAGAACTGAACTTGAACCATGTCATGTCCAGCGCGCAAATATCCTCTCCGCAAACCCCGAGGCCACAAGCTTCCGATCCCACGATGGCACCTCGCCCTCCCAGATGATGTCACCCATGTCTGCACCGCGTACATCGGGGTTCAGATACATTCTGAGGCTCAAGATGCTGATATCGCTCGAAATAAAGCTACTGAAATAATCCAAGCATGGGTGAACAGCGATATTGGTCCAGAGGCATATGAGACATTCGCGGTAATTGATGGATGTGATGTCCAAGAATCGGCAATATGGGTGTGTTATTGGTCAGACAAGACCAAATATGAGAAAGGCCTCAATGACCTCTCACTGAATTCCATCTACGCCCAACTACCAGAAACAGGCCGTGCCTCAGTGGGCATCTGGCGTGAAGCCTTCATCACGGAGTTTTCCCGCCTCGAAACCAATTACTCGGGCCTCGACTATCTCCCTGGTCTCGCAAGACTCCCTGACGCAAGTTTTCCAGAACATGAACTCTCGGCGTACTGGGGCGCAGCAAGAGACAGAATCCCCTCGTCTGCCTTCAATCTCTTCCCTCCATCAAAGCCAAGCCTGCCAGTCACAATTCCTCCGGGTGTTGGCCAATACCTCATCGGAACAAATGATGAGAACGTAGCTCATATCCGCTCAGGACAGTTTTGGGAGAACTGCGGTCAACAGGAAGCAGACTCTTACAACAGAAGGCTTGAACCCACTCTCCATTCTGGCCTGCGATATCTTTGGGATAATTCACCTGAAACGGGTGCTTTGGGGCTACGATATCTCAGAAATCAAGACCCTTCACTTGAGGAACCTCGGTCTCGAAAAGAATCATGCGGCGCTGGCTTCTTCACGAACCTTGAAGCCCTTGAAGCATGGGCAAAGGGTCACAGGTCTCATCTGGCTATATACCGCGGTGCACTAACTCACTACAGGACCTTTGGGGACGAAAGGAAATTCCGAACATGGCACGAAGTCTCTATTCTGAGAGCAGGAGATGCACAATTTGAGTATCTGAATTGTGTGCCTCAAACGGGCGTGATTCGAGGCGTTACTCTCAAGGCAGAGAGCATCGAGTAAGCAGTCTGATGGTAGGGTTCATCAGCAAAATTACTCAGATTTCTGGCTGGGGCATACTGTTATGTATGAATTCAACTCTGTATCCTAGTACCGAAGAGTGGTGTAGTGGTATACGTCCTAGAACCTATAAACCTTCTCTTAAATCCGAACCTAAAATCCTAAAAATCTCACCCACTCACTCTTCGTTTTTGCAGGTCGCAAGTTCGAATTTACTGAAGCCATTCTTTTTGCTTGGATTATCTTGGTTATCTCAAGCTTTGGTGTTGTCACGTCCTGGTACGTCGGTCTCGACCCATTGTCCGAATGTAGTAGGCTCCAACCATACATGGGCACTTTCGTTCGTTCGTTCGTTCGTTCGTTCCGTTTAAAACGTTTA
>JABEEM010003314.1:0-52361 GCA_013363185.1 Fusarium secorum | reverse complement strand
GGCTCAGAGGGAGTCCTAGGTGGAGTGGACTTCCTGATCCTTCTATGCGGCCGAAAGAATGAATGTGCAGACATATTTGGCTTCGAGCTTGGCGCAATCGTCAGCTACCTTCTCTTAAGAAACTCGGCGAGAATTTTCGCAGGTGGGATGCGGAATACCTAGCCAATCAGAGCGCGTAGATATGTCAAAGTCATCGCGCTATGCCTCATTCGGCAATTCTGTCGAGTAAATCAAGTAGAGCCGAGTAAAGGAAAAAGGTTGCTTTGCTTGGTTGAACAGGAGCCCTTACTTTGGTTGGTTGTTACGTAATCAACCAATCACAACCAACCAAGCCAAGTAACTTGATTGATGGACACACTGATATCTCGTGCGCAAACTGTCGTTGACGAGATCAAAGCAAAGGGTGGAGAGGCCATCGCAGATGGCCATGATATCTCTGTCCAGAGCGAGGTCCAAGAGCTTGTGCAGGATACGCTAGCGGCGTATGGGACTATTCACATTCTTGTCAACAATGCAGGCACTGCTGGCGAAGCTAGTTCGCACGATAATGTGAACGTCCAATCCTTCCGCCGGACGTGGGAGATTGCGGCACTGGGTACTGTTATGCTCATTGGTGCAGTGTATCCTGCCATGGAGAAGCAAGGGTTTGGGAGGATAGTTAACACTTCGTCTGACAGCCTTATCGGTATGGGAGCAGGTGGTGATGGTGGCTATGTATCAAGCAAAGGCGCCACCTTTGGGTTAACCCGCGATCTTGGACGCATGAGTCCCAAACACGGTATCAAGATCAACGGCGTTCTCCCCTCGGCAGCATCCCGCATGTCGGACTTGTCACCTGTTATCAAGAGGATTACAAGGGAATATTTCCATACGCATCTCGTGGCAGATTTTGTCGTGGCGTTGTGTAGCGCGGAGTGTCCGGTGTCTGGAGAGCTGTTTAGTGTTGGTGGTGGCAGAGCCGCGAGAACGACGTTGGCTACGGTGCCTGGGCATTCTGGCGCGACCGGTCCGGAAGATTATTTGGCTCATTTCGATAAGGTTATTGGTACCACGGATGAGCTGTTTGTTCCCAAGGATACGTTGGATTTGGTGTCTTATGCGATAAAGCAAGCAACGGGGACTGATGTAGGGGTGATAACCTTGGATTAGTAGTCTTTCTGTACACCTGGATATATATCTAACCTGTTATATCTTTTTATATCGTAGCTAAATTATGTGAGCCTTCACCATATGCATCTGAGAAACTCCCAAGGTCAAAATCTGAGCGACAATCCGGTCACCAAAACGAAAAGTTTAAGCCCAAAAGTTTTGAGATATCTTCAAGCTCCTGTGATAAACTCAGCCCAGGCTTCTGATTCACTTCTAATGACCTTATCAGGCTACTTTTAGCACTAGATTAGCTCAAATACAGTTTAAATCTTTTAGAGATATTTAACACTATCATTTGCATGTATATAAATTACTTATCTTGGTCTTCTTAAAGGCTGTTAATGCTAGGTAAAGAGACAAAGCTACCCTGAGGCTGACCTGGATAGTCTAAAAACAGCTTAGTGGAGACCTGAAACAGTTTGAAATCGTGCTTTGAGTGGACAGTCTAAACCGTAGACGTCATAGCGCAAATCAGGGATGAGTCATCCGTTGTCGTCATCGTCAAGGTGATTGGCTTATCGCTATCAACAAGGCCCACCGGATGCTACTACGCGGTTTTTCAGGCTCCAGTAGCATTGACAGCTCATCACGCATAATAAATAAAAGACCCCGACCCCGAGTGGAGACACTTGAAAAATAAAACCAACCTCTTAATATTACCGACCGATCGTGTCCAACCCTATTCACGTCAGCCTCAATCTCAAAAGACATGACAAGAAGACAATACCTCATATCTACACTCAGGACAGAAACCGAGATTGCATGAGATAAATCAAAGATACTCATGGCATCTATCGCCTGAATCGCCGCTATAAACACGTGTCCCCACCCGTCCCCTCACTCACTTCATGAGCTCACTCTACCGACCCTCCACCAGAAGAGAAGCCCAAGCTGCCATGGCCAAGCTCACCGCCGCTGAGCGCGCCGCTCACGAGGAGGGGAATCTTCACATGCTGCGCGCTACTATCGAGCGCACTCTCTGGCATCTTGATCCGCACAGTGAATTGGCCGCTCACCTGCGAGAGACTACCAAAGAAATCAGACGACATACCCTTGCGGGCTTACTTCCAAAACCAAAACCAAAGTCACAACAGAAGTCATTACCTTACTCACAACAAGACGAACCAGAGGAACCAGAATTACCTCGGTTGTCTGTACCACGGCAGCAATCACCAGCTCGTGAACCGCAAAAAGTCCTCTCGAATGAGGGCAGCAGATATCAGCTGCGTGATAGGCAGGATCACGTGCCGATAATCGAACTTAGCTCTGACGTATCCTCGGAATTGTCAGATGAGCCCATTTACGATTTCGACCATGCGCCCGACCAAGGCGAGAGCGCATCGGCCAGCGACATGAGCACCTTGGCAAAAGAACACCAGAAGCCAAGCCGGGAGATACCAGTAGAAGAGACACCAGCCGAGGAGGCGCTGACTCAAGAAATGCCGACGCATGAGTCCAAAAAGCGACCTGCCGAGGATGACGGCGAAGACGACGCGTCACCAGTCTCAAAACGCGTCAAAGGCTGGTTGACGCATATCACGGGCGGATACATGTGATTTCATTATTTCTCGCTCTTACGAACGACGAGATCTGGACACTGATCGCGTCGCCGTCAAAGAAAACCCTACCGCTACTACGTTTAACTGCATTCTGGAAATGCAGCATTAAAGCTTCGAGGCTTAGAGATGGAAAATCTGGTTTTGGGCATAATGTGCAAGTTATACACGGTTTTACTGGGAAACAAGTTGTAAAGGACTGCCAAGAGCTGTTTCGGACGAACTGGGTTGCGGATAGAAAACATCAGGAATGGCTATATCGTAAGATGGGGAAGAGATTGAACGGAATACCCTTATGAGGCTTGGTGGATAGCTAATGTATTATTTGACTTTCAATGAATCGGTGTTTTGTCTGGTGCAATCGTGCCTTGGTCCATATGTTGTATACCTGTATGCCCCAAATTCTGGGTGAGAAATCCCCAGTCTCAAAAGACAGTGGCAGTTTTCGCGTCAACCTTGAACGGCATTAGCATGTAATTATGTGGCACGGCAGTTCCCTAATCTATTTCTAATGCCCACGTCTGGTTTAGAGTCGAAAGAGCATTAGGTAAAATTTCCAGGCTGGTTGTTCCCAATGCGTCGGCCCTCGGAGCTCGGTCTTGGCTGTCAACAGCATCTGCTGACAGTTTCATCTCTACCTCCAAACAACACTCGAGGCATCTCAGACTCGGCGCTCGACAGGCTAATCCAATGAGAGCAGGCTAAATCCAGACCTCCATGTCTAGTCCACTCGTTACTCGGCGTAATGGCAAGAAGCAAGCATGCGAGCCATGTCGGCGACGAAAAGTGGCGTGCGACCACGGTTATCCTGTATGTCGCCGGTGCAGAAAACGCCCGAACGGTGAATCTTCGTGTTACTATGTATCGCCTGAACAAGCAGCGACCGCTTCTCGATCACGACCTTCTCAGCAACAAGTGTCCGAAGCATCCGCCTTGAACTCCGAGGCTGCGGTGTCTTCAGCCCAAACCAGGAGCTTCGGGTCCGATGATGGGTTATGGAGCTCTCTTGCTGCGAGACCATCGCAGGGCTTCTTCGGGCCTACAAGCTTTCCGGCTGCGTACCAAGAGACTGAGGCTAGTCTCGCTGCGCAGGGACCCTCGGTCACAGATGTTGATGCTCCTTCACCGACAATCTCGGCTCCACCATCAGTGGCAGAGATACAGAGTATTGTGAATATGGACCAAGGAGTAAGCCAACTTGCTGTCAAAGTACTCCAAGCCTTACCCGAAAAGCCGTCCATATATAGATCGAAACCTGAAGTTAGCTTTGATGAGAACTGGTTGGCTAGTATTGGTGATAGACTCCTAACCAGTACCTTGGAGACATTCGGTTCTCACCTTAATGACAGAGCAAACACAGCAAGGTTACGCGAGATGGGGAGTAGAATATGTATCAACACACGAAAAACGCTCAGGGAGGACCAGGATGACCCAACTGCATGGATTCAAAGCTTCTCGGGAGAGAATGTACGTTGGGAAACTGTTGGCGTTATCTTCCTTTATATAGCTTTGAGCGAGCTGTCAGCTACTTCGAATGGAGATTCGAAGAAGATAATTCGCCAGTGCACTGAGTACTGTGCTTCATGCATAACTCTTGCGAACATGGGTGGGAGTTCGGGTGCTCTGATGTTGTTTCTGATGTACAAGCGATCTGTTCTTGATGCATGGATGCATGGTGAGACCAGTAAGTTCCCCAAAAGTCTATACATGTATAGTTGGTTTTGATTATTGTAGGTTTGCCGTACTGGAAGTTTCATGCAGAGACAGTTGCAATGTTAACATTCTCTGGACTCCACGATAGTCGGGCCAAGTCATCACCGCATATGTCATCAGTACCTACCGAGATCCGCAGGCGCATTGGATGTCAGGCCTTCGTGGTCGACAAGTCCCTGGCCACCTTTTTTGGACGGCCGCCTCTTCTCACGAGAAGATTCTGCTCGATCAAGTCGCCACCTGATCTAGAAGAATCAGCCTTGCTATCAGACAGACAAACCTTCCAGAGGAAATATCAGCTCCTTGATCAGGACGGATGGAACACGGATGGTCGTATATACTCGAGCTCGCTTTTGCGTGTTCGCATGATAACTGCGCTTGCCAGAGACGAGATCCTCGAGGTTGTACTCGCTCAGGATGGAGTTTACGGCATCACAGAAGTCATGTAAGCGAGGCCCTATTATTAGATGTATCCCTGCCTAATCGTTCACTTATGAATAGGCAACTCAAAACTAAAGAACTTGAGCTTTATGAACAGCTTCCTCAGCACCTGATCTGGAATTCTACTGCAGAGGAAATAAACGAAATAGACCTTGAAATTGGTTGCCCAAAGCTACTGATAAGACTAGACCATTTACTCAACATGTTTCTCATCCAGCGACTGTTTGTCAAGCACGGTCATCCAAGAAATGAGCTTCTGCGAATTAGTTTCGAGATGGTCGTTTTGACGCTGAATTTCTGGGCCCAGAAGCACATCTGGGCTGCTTTGCAAGGCAAATGCCGATGGATAGTCGGTCAACAATATTTTACCTCTAGTTGAAATCAAGTCAGTTATCCGGGTCTAATAATGCTTAGATCATGGGATACGCGACCCTCGCCGGAGCCGTCTTGTGCATGGAACTCATCGAACCAGCCCCAGTGACAATGTCAACGCACGATAGCATCATTGCCGGTGAGATGTATTCTAGATCATCAATCATTCAACAGCTCAGTCTTGTGTTGGGATATCTGAAGACTTCATGTCCATCGCAAACACACTGTTCAGTTGCTCATAATGTGCGAGGTGTGATCAAGAAGGTCCTTGATCATATTCTGAACAATCCAATCGTTGCTCAACCTGTAGCTGAGTTTGAGGGAATCGACTTTGCGGGTAGTTGGGATCATTTTTCGTACTTTAGTGCGCTGGATAATTTTGACTGGCTTATGAAGTAGCGAGGGATCGACGAGCAGTCTGGCTTTCTATAATTACCATCAATCTGAATCTAGTCAGTCTATCAGAGTCTACTGTTGTCATTATGCTGATACTTCGTCAATCCGTAACATAATGAATACATGGTTCTAGGAATTTGTAAGCACGTTGGAGTTCTTCGGTGCTCGGCTCTCGATCTCGGCTCTCGAAGCTGACTGCAACACAACTTCACTTGCACCGACACGATAGCACTCCCAGTAACGGCGTTCTTGGCGCAGAGGCTCTGTTCTATTACGAAATGCTCCCGAGCTGATAAATCAAATGATGAGGATGGAATGGTATATATAAGAGTGCAAGATCATAGCTATCGACGTCTCATCATAATACACCAACAATTCTCTGACCCTCTCAGTATACCATCTCACATTTCGAATCTCTCTGAAAACATGTCTCTCCCTAAGACCTATAAAGCTGCATTTTTCGATAAGAGTGGCTCAAAGCTAGCCCTCAAAGAAGTCGAACTTCAACAACCTAGCCCAGGTTTTATCTTGGTCAAAGTCCTCGCATGCGGCGTCTGTCACTCTGATTCATGGGTACAGCAAGGTCGGTTTGGAGATTTATTTCCTCGTGTACCGGGTCATGAACTCGTTGGAGACGTCGTTTCTGTTGGCGATGACGTGACCAGCATCAAGGTGGGCGAGCGTGTTGGTGGTGCCTGGCATGGCGGTAAGTCTCAGTACACTTTTAAAATTGTCATGACGGTTTGACTGATGTGTTGTGACAAGGCCACGATGGAACATGCCGTTCCTGTCAAACTGGATCATTCCAACTGTGTGACAACGGTGCTATCAACGGCGTGACCATGGATGGTGGTTACGCCGAATACGTCTTGCTTCACGCCGAAGCTGCCGTCCGAATCCCTTCCGACGCAGACCTGGCCGAAGTAGCTCCTCTCCTCTGCGCTGCAGTCACCGTCTTTAATGCCATTCGCAGGATCGGCGTCCTCCAAGGTGGTCTTATCGCAGTCCAAGGCCTAGGAGGACTAGGTCATCTGGCACTTCAGTATGCTTCCAAGATGGGATACACCGTTGTTGCCATGAGCGCCGGAAGCGAGAAGAAGGACTTTGCGATGAAGTTGGGCGCCCATCATCATATCGACTCCAGCAAAGAAGATCCCTGCGAGGCGCTGCAGAAGCTTGGAGGGGCCAGCATGATCCTGTCATCGGCCCCAAATGCAGAGGCAGTCAGTCCTCTCACAGCAGGTCTTGCGGCTCTTGGTAAGCTAGTCGTTCTCTCACCTCTTGGGCCTGTTGAGTTCAATACGGTTCATATGATCATGAAGAATCTCAGCGTGCATGGATGGAACACGGGGCATCAGCAAGATTCCGAGGATGCTATCGCGTTTGCGCACACGCATGGTATCAAGTGTATCATTGAGAAGTTTGACTTTGCAACTCAGCACCTAGAGGCTTTTGAGAAGATAGAGAGTGGAAAGGTTCGCTTCAGGTCTGTTATGACCATGTAGATAGCTTCTATTGTCATTTACAATAGGTACTGTTGGTTCCCGTCCTCATTTCAAATGCGAAATGCGAAATGGCTTGTATCTCGGGTTTGAATTGCGGGGACATTTTCGGGGATAAAGTGCCGAGTTCGGAGCGCCCCTCTTATCTCTATCACGAGAAGCTATCAACTGTCGGTTCTACTGTAGAACCACTAGCTTCGTGAGGATTCTCCCTTTAAACGAGGCATTTGAGATACTCAATTCTTATAAAATATCTAAATTTGTTCAACAATGACAGGGAAGTGATTGAGAACTATGTATTGGGAGACTACCGTGAAACAGAAAAGGGAGGATCGCGATGGTGCCATTCAAAGCTGCGAGGCTCAGCTCAACGCCGTCAGCGATGAGAGCGTTGTCCCAGAACATGCCGATATTTTTCCCCTTCTTGAACAATTGAGGACGGGAAAGATTACAGCAGATAAACTGGTCTCTGTTACAATCCGCAGGTAAAGCTCTCACGTCACTGCAAGCTACTTGCCAATTGCTAACTCCTTGGCAGGGCCATCGCTTCACACAATGAGGTTCGCATACAGCATGTCCATCCGCGAATACGACTGACATGCCTTAGACAAACTGCCTCAGCGAGCCTCTTTTCGAAAGTGCACTTGAACGCGCAAAATATCTCGACGAGTACTTCCAGAAACACCAGCAGCTCATTGGTCCTCTCCATGGCATTCCAGTCTCAGTAAAAGACCAATTCAACATCGCTGGCGTCGATACTACCCTGGGCTATGTTGGGCGATCGTTCAAGCCCGCCCGCGACAATGCAGTCATGGTGACCCTTCTGGAAAAGCTAGGTGCAGTCATCATAACGAAAACCGTTATCCCTCAGAGCATCATGTATGGCGAGACTGAAAGTCCTCTCTGGGGATTGACTACTTATCCTGGCAGGCCCGAGCTTTCACCAGGTGGTTCGTCAGGTGGAGAGGCTACTCTGATGCGAATGTCTGGATCACTTGGGGGCTGGGCAACTGACATTGGAGGCTCGATTCGCGTTCCGAGTCACCTATGCGGCCTTTTTGGGCTGAAGCCTTCGTCTGGTCGGTTTTCATACTCTGGTGCAGCAAATTCCCATGAGGGACAGTCTCATATTCCCTCATCAATTGGCCCCATGAGTCCATCGCTCCCGAACCTCATCACTTTGACCAAGGAGTGTCTACTCGCAGAACCGTGGAAGCTTGACCCAAATGTTGTACCAATTCCATGGCGACAGGCCGACTTTGAGGGCGTGCAGGAACGAAAACTCACAATCGGCGTTATTCTTGATGATGGGGTCGTACGACCTCATCCAGAAATCCAAGAAACCGTCCGCCGTGCAGTGGCAATCTTCGAAAAGGCAGGGCATAAAGTCATTCCGTGGAGCACAGCAGACCACTCCAGCTGCATCGAGATTCAGGATCAGTTCTACCGTGCTGACGGTGGAGAGGATATCAAGACTGAAGTCGCTATTGCAGGCGAGCCGATGATCGCCCATGTTGAGGCGCTCGTCAACTCGTCCAAACCGATATCGGTGTATAAATACTGGCAACTCAACCGCCGAAAGACAGCAGCACAGGAGGCTTACAACAAGAAATGGACCACGACTGCTGGTCTGGAGGATGGAGAATGTGTCGACGTTATAATCAGTCCTGTGTCGCCTCATACAGCTGTTCCGCATAGGTCGAGCAGATGGACTGGCTACGCCAAGATATGGAACTTTGTCGACTACACAGCTATGTCGTTCCCGTTTGCAAAATTTGGACACTCTGAGGATCCAACATCGTCTGATATATATGTCACTGCAGCTGAAGAAGCGCGCAATAGTTATCTACATGATTATGCGCCACGCAATGCTATTGATGAGTGGATACGGGGTCTTTATGATCCTGAAGCAATGAAAGGGCTTGACATTGGAGTACAGATCATTGGGAGGAGGTATGAAGAGGAAAAGGTGTTGGGCGTGGCATCATTGTTAGAAAAGCTCATCCGAGCTTGAATAAGTTTGTCTTTACGGAAGATACGGATACAGGGTATTTACATAACATGCATATGTCGAATCGGCCATTGCATTCATTGCCTCACCATGTCTACACAGTGTTCTTAATACCCAACACCTCCAATATAACAATAAAAAGCCCAAAAACGAACCGATGAAACCTTGAAACTTTCGACCTGAGGGATTTGCGAGCCGCTAAGTTACACGTTTGGTTCATATTTCCGTCCGATAGAGTTCTTACAGGGTAAGACGAAAGTCTATTCCACCAATTACAGTTTACACGAGTAAGGATCCTGTTCGGAGATATTCATTTGGTACGCCGCACAAGCCTGAGAGTAAAGTGATCTCCCACAAGTTGAAGTCTATCCTCACGATTACCTTTTGATCGCCTTTACTACTGCAGCGGCATCATAACTCTATCTATCACGACTAACGATGAATTCGCTATCAGCGGAGAAATCCCGCGTCTTGAATGTCGCCATCTTTTCTAACCACGATAGGAAACCCCCAAACCCACGGACAAAAAGGTCCCCTCGTCTCCCTGCTCTATCAATCGACATACATAACAGCGTTAATATTACGGATTGTCCAGCGGAGTCGCGGCACTTGAATAAAAGTCCCACGGGCTAACGTCCCGCATTCGATACTTGGCCCGCGCGAGTGCAACGCTGACCCCTGTAGTTCCCCTGAGCGCCAAGGCTAGCATCTAGACGCTCATTCGATCAGCTAGTACGATCTTCCCTGCGCTAACTTTAATCTGGTAGGTCTGTTGATAAGGGCGAGGGAACTTATGGTAATTGCTCTGGAACTTCTGGAGGTCGTTTGAAGCATTTATGGGAGGTCATGCAGGTTTGAGTTTGTATCGCTGGGGGGCATCACATGTTCCTGCATATACTCCGTAGACGGGGTTGCTTGATCTGGACGGATACAGATATTCCAAAGAGGGCGGGACACTCCGTGTAGGCTATATAATGTTGTGATAACGCCGTTGATCTGTGAAGGTCTTCAACCACTCGCTCTGGTATCCTGTCACTCTTTTGACTGCTCCACACTCTTTATTGCATTGTTTGTCATTCTTTACAAGTCACTCTTTATATCACACTACCCACATTCATTATGGTCCGTCTAGGATTGACGGCTCTGCTTTTCGCAGGGCTGTCCGCTGCCGTTCAAGAAACTGAGCAGGGTACCGCTGTTACGCACGTCCCAGGTGCCTACATCTTCGAGTTCGAGGAGAACCACGTACGCATCTCACGACCAAATTCCACTTCGCTGCTAATAGTCGTAGGATACTGCCAAGTTTTACAGAACTGCTGACGACAAGTACACCACCCGCGTCAAGTTCGACTACGACCTGTTCAAGGGCGTTTCTATTCAGTTTGACGATGTTTCTACCGCTGAGGACATGGCTGCCAAGATGGCGGCTCTTCCCGCGGTCAAGAACATGTGGCCTGTCAAGGTCTACAGCATTCCTAAGCCTCGCATTGAGTGGACTGCTACGCCTGGCATGAAGGCTCCTCTCAAGAAGCGTGATCTGAATGATACTGCTGATACGTTCTCACCTCACGTTCAGGTTCAGGTTGATAAGCTTCGAGAGAAGGGTATCACTGGCCATGGTATCAAGATCGCTGTTGTCGACACTGGTGTAAGTCTTATGTCCTTGAGTTTAGACGCTGGCTGACATTATTAGATCGACTACAAGCACCCTGCTCTTGGTGGATGCTTCGGTTCCGACTGTCTTGTTTCCTTCGGTACTGATCTCGTTGGTGATAAGTACGATGGCTTCAACGCCGTGTACCCTGATGATGATCCCATGGATTGTCAAGGCCATGGATCTCACGTCGCTGGCATCATTGCCGCCCAAGAAAACGAGTACGGTTTCACCGGTGCTGCTCCCGGAGTTACTCTCGGCGCCTACCGAGTCTTCGGATGCTCTGGAGAGGCCGGTAACGATGTTCTCATCGCCGCTTTCAACCAAGCTTACCAAGATGGTGCTGACATTATCACTGCGTCTATCGGCGGTCCTAGCGGTTGGTCCGAGGAGCCCTGGGCTGTCGCCGTCTCTCGTATCGTCGAGAAGGGTGTCCCCTGCACTGTCTCTGCCGGTAACTCCGGTGATGTCGGTATGTTCTACGCCAGCACTGCTGCCAATGGTAACAAGGTCATGGCTATCGCTTCTTACGACAACAGCGACTACGTTTCTCTCCTCAACATCTCTCACTACACCGTTGACAACAGCAGCAAGAAGATCGAATTTGGTTCCACTGCTGGTAGCCCTGCTGCTTGGGGCAAAGTCACCCTCCCTCTTTGGGCTCCCAACCTGGATCCTACCACTCCCAACGGCGGCTGTGACGCTTACCCTGAGGATACTCCTGATCTTAGCAAGTACATCGTCTTGGTCCGTCGTGGAAGCTGTACCTTTGTTCAGAAGGCCCAGAACGCTGCCAAGCATGGTGCCAAGTACTTCCTCGTCTACAACAACGTTGCCAGCGGTGCTTCAGCTATTGATGTCTCAACTGTTGAGGGTATCGTTGCTGCTGGTATGGTTCCCGCCAAGACTGGTGTCAAGTGGGTTGAGCTTCTCAAGGCTGGATCTACCGTCACTCTCGAGATGTCTGATGGCTCTGATGGCAAGCTCATCCTTGAGGAGAGCAAGAACAATGTTACCGGTGGCGCTGTGAGCACTTACTCTTCTTGGGGTCCTACCTGGGAGCTCGATGTCAAGCCCCAGTTTGGCTCTCCTGGTGGAAACATCCTCTCAACATATCCTCTCAATAAGGGCGGCTATGCTGTCCTTTCCGGAACCTCCATGGCCTGCCCCTTGGTAGCCGGAGTCATCGCCCTTATTGCCGAGGTCCGCGGTACTCTTGACCCCGAAGTCCTTGAGAACCTTTTGTCGTCTACTTCCAACCCTACTCTTTTCAACGACGGTGCTAAGTTCTACGACTATCTTGCTCCTGTCCCTCAACAGGGTGGTGGTTTAATCCAAGCCTATGACGCTGCTTACTCCACCCTCCTGTTGAGCCGCTCTAGCTTGGCTTTCAACGATACCGACCACTTCACTGAGGTTCTCAACTTCACCCTTCACAACACTGGCAAGACGGACCTTGATTTGAGCATCTCTCATGTTCCTACCAAGAGCGTCTACACTCTTGCCAAGGATAGCATCTACGCTTCTGAGTTCCCCAACGATGTTGCCGATGGCCACGCCAGCCTCAAGTTCAGCGAAGCCAAGGTTAGCGTCGGCGCTGGTGACTCTGTTACCATTGAGGTCATGCCTACTCCTCCTGAGGGTCTCGATGCCAAGCGTCTCGCACTTTGGTCTGGTTACATCGCCATCAATGGAACTGATATCTCCCTGTCTCTCCCCTACCAAGGTCTCACCGGTTCTCTCCACGACTCCAAGGTTCTCGCCTCTGATGATACCTGGATCAGCAAGTCCAACGACAAGGACGAGCTCAACCCCGTTCCCGCCAACACCACCTTCGTCCTACCCGTCAAGGGCCAGAACGCTACTGACGAGAAGCCCGCTCCTGCTCTGGCATGGAAGCTCGCCCTCGGATCCGCCAAGCTTGAGGCCGAGCTGATTCCCGTCTCCGGTAACTCCACTGCCAAGAGTCTGGGAGCGCCTGCTGGCTTCCCTACTTTGTGGAACCCTATGGGCAAGGGCTCCGTCGTCTGGAATGGAAAGTTGGCTGATGGAGGTTATGCACCTGCTGGAAAGTACAAGGTTGCTTACAGGGCTCTGAGAATCTTCGGTGATGAGAAGAAGGAGAGTGATTGGGACAAGTCGGAGTCGCCTGTCTTCGGTGTGAGGTACCCTTGAGTATCATGATCGCTTGGAACGTTATGAAACGACTTTTATGTCAGTACGGACAGCGGTGGTGGATGGAATGTAGTGAGCAGTCATTTGATAGTATCATTCATTGATAATGGAATCTCTTTATGTCTTCACATACAATCCAGTCTATCTCATATGTGCCTGTTAGATACCAGAGTCATCCTGGAAGATATGCGCACTCCAATGGTTCGTATCATTCTTGAACCACTTATTCCAGTTATCGCAGACCCTGTTCACCTCCTTCATCTTCTCGGGGTACTGATCCAAGATCCTATTCAGCAACTTCTGTTGCTCCAGGATCTGAATGGCCAGACCGCTAGACGCATGCCATGCGATGTGGCAGTGGAATAGCCAAGATCCAGGGTTGTCGGCCTTGAAGGCAACGACGAGATATCCTCCAGCTGGAAGAAGTGCCACGTCTCGACGCGGAGGGTTGTCGAATTTGAGGTTTACCTTTCCTGTGTCCAGGTCGGAGAAGTTGGTGCCTTGTGCTAGAAGGGCAAAGTCGTGGCCGTGAAGATGGAGCTGTTATGCATTAGAGAGAGCCATTTGGGGGATGAGGTTCGCTTACAGGATGAGCAACTGGAGCAAAAGCTCTGTTAGGCTTGGCCTTCATCGGAGCTGGAGGTGCTGTGATTGCGATGTAGACCCATTTATCCTTCTTCTCATCAGGTACAACGAGGTCAACAGCGTAGTCAGGGTCCCATGTGGTGTTCTTGAGGTTCAGGATGGTAGGGTTGGAGAAGTTGAGCCAGAGAGGGTTCTCGCCAAAGGCCCACCAGGTGAAGTTGTCCATCAGCTCAGGCCTGTGAGCAAACTTGGACAGGCCGATATCGAATTGGCTCTTGGTGTCTAAAGCGACAGAATTAGATGAATGATGCAACGTCAAGGGCGATTGTGACTTACAGTTGATCTTGACCTGGTCAACATTCCACTCATATACCGGGCTGAGTCGATCATAGGCCTCATCCCGACATTCCAAAGAGTAATTCTCTCGGAATGTTGTCGGAACAAGTTTGCTCGATGCATTGTACCGCAGAATGCCTTGACGCTCATCAGGTTCATTACCTGGCTCGAAGCCCTTGCAGCCAGTTGCTCCCACGGTTCGGACCCAGTAGTTTCCGTCTGGGTTTGCAGGCATTTTCGTAGTGTTGGTGGGATTGGCATCGAGGACAATATGGTACCTCTGACCTGTTCATGTCGGTGAGAACTACTGCAACCGATCGTGATGAGAAAATATGCTTACCGATTCCGAGGACAAGGTGAGAAACTGAGTAAGGATGGATCGGCACAAAGTCGGTCGACATGACAGTGAAGTTGTGATTGTCGATACTGAAGATCCATGTTGTGTCGACGGACGTGTTGATCACACGAAGAACATACTTCTTGCCCTGCTATATGTCAGTTTTGGCATACAATTCAGTGTAGTCGAGTAACTTACCTTGGTGACTGTCATGTTGAAGCGCTCGCGAGGGAAACTACCAGCAAAGTTTCCCACGCCATTGATCAAAACACCATTCATCATAGGTCTCGTAGGATTCGGCACAAGCTCCCTCTGCCATGACTGGAACGCACTGCGGTGGCTCCAATCCGTAATAAGAATTGGGTTTCGTCCCTCATCGAACGGGGCAGAAGAAGGCCCGTAAATAGTGATAGGACCAGCCAAGCCATCAGCATACTGCAGAGAATAATGGCTATGATACCACGAAGTACCGTATTGAACAGCACGGAAGGTGTAAGTATAACTGTCGCCTGGCGCAATAGGGCATTGAGTAACGCCGTTGACACCGTCCATCTCAAAGGTTTCAAGCTGTCGTAGGCCGTGCCAATGGATGGTTGTGCCGTTGTACTTGAGATGGTTGTGGACAGTGACTTTGATGAGGTCGCCCCAGCACGCTTGGATCCAAGGGCCGGGATACTTGCCGTTGAAGACCTTGCCGAATGGGTTATCGACACCATCACCATTGATGGATTGATCAGTGACATTGAGGTGATACTGGTCTCAGTCAGAAGGAGTCAAGTCAATACCAATGTACTGTGACTTGCCTCTCTTGTTATTCCAATAGGCCAGAAGTTCTCATAATCTGTATTGATAGTGAAGTTCTGCTCGTATGGACCCTTCAACCAACACGAGCGATCATCTTTAGTTGTGCATGGCTTCCAGCCCTTGAGGTCGGTGTAGTTGCATGTAAAGAATTTGCCGTCCTGGTCAGGACCACTTGGTGAGTCGAAATATGGGTAGTCAATCTCTGGTGTGGAGTGCCCGTGGGTGAAGGTCATGACATCTTGATGAGGCCCCTCGTCTGAGACGGACGGGTAGTGAAATACCGCCACGAAGGACAAGACGACAGCCTTACAAGCGTCTGTAATCCACATCTTGGCTCAATCTAAACAAGTACCTTAACAATAATATGGTGTATTTTAGTCAATTGACTCGGAATCAAAGCATCAACTGCAGAGCTAGAATGACGAGTTCAAAGGAACGCGGGACCATGGGCGACTCGCCTTTTCATTCTGTCCACGAAAACTCTCTTGTCTCGTCACATATCCCCTTCCTGTCCGTGACAAGCCACTTTGTTCAGCCGTTGTCCAACTCAACGCCGATCACTCCAATCACTACGCGCCGAGAATCAATACTTTGCGAAACTATCGTATCCCTAACAGAATGGCGTTTTTACTGAGGTTGTGGGGGATGCGCCACTTCTTTTAGTGCTGAGCTGAAATACCTTGGCTTAGAGAATCTGGTCTAGCGTTACAGGGGATGGAAGCTGTTTCCAGGTCGAGGCGGTGCTGAAGAAACTCTTTTGGGAACTCTTATTGAGAGCAGAGCGCACCGTGCGTCGTGCCGTGCCGCTCCGGGCCGTATGGTTCGCTGGGCGCGTTGGGTTGAGAGGAGTTTTGATGGCGCGGTAGCTGTATTCAGCCAGCCACGAGATGGGCATGTCAGCAAGGGTGGCATAAGCGTGAGGGGACTTTGGACATGGCGTCATGTCTCATTCTCTTTGCTTGTTGCACTGTTTCTGTCTTTTCGTCGCTATTCCGATAATCCCCTGTAATGACGGCATTGGCTTGAATTGCTGTTTTGTGATGATTTCCTGGGACACGTTCCTCACAGAATGCTTTAGCCACAAGCCACGCCGACGCCGCAAGGGAGACGGTTTTGGAGTTAGTGAACTAGGTAGGGCAATAGATCAGCCACGAGCTTGCTGGCTGTTCTAGACTCTATGCACTAAGAGTGAACCAGCTCATCGCTGGCGTTAGTAGCTCTTCGCTATCTCGAGTGATCTCTATTTATTCAGCACACGTCCACCACATAGCTGCCTAGTCGATTCCACGACTTCTATCAATCCAAAGAATCCTTTTTTTGATCTCGAGTCGCATACAAAATGTCTCTAACAAAAGTCGTCAACGGCAGGGTGGTCACCAACACCAATGTCCGTACCCCCCATCTCCCGTACCTTCATCGCTAATGCTCGCAGGTCAAACCCCCCACCGGATGGACCGTCAATTACGAAGACTTTGGCAGTGAAACTGAATGGGGCGAAGATGGAGAGGTCGCAGACCTTGTCAGCGCTTATGGCATTTCCGGAGTGGTCCAGCCGCTGTTCAGGACGCGGTATAGCAGCAATGAGGTCATTTTTGTGATTGAGATCAATGGGCAGTATTACATCTACAACGGTGAGAGTGGATGGGTGCAGCGAATTGTTACGCCGACGGATTTGAAGGAGATTGTGGACTTTATCAATGAGCAGGGATGGTTCAGGCTCGAGACTGAGAATCTCGACGCTTGATCGAAGTCGAGTATTGTATCGAGTCTATATTGCAGTCGTATATGCATGGCCATTAAATATAAGCTAGCCAGGGGCAATGTCATTGATTGACACATTCCATAAGAGGATAATGTGTTTGCAATGGACAAGACAGTCTAAAGAACAACTTGCCTGAAGCCGATAACTGCCCCCTGGACTCTCGTAATTGTTGTATCCTCCAATCCAAGTCGAGATCTCTTAGGCCCAGCGTGTCGCTCCTCCAACTCGGTATACCGACTATTTAAAGTGGGACGAAGACCTCCAATCAGTCCAACGCTGTGTTCTTGATGGGCTTTCGGTTCCAGCCAACGTAGGATGCCGACTTACAGCAAGTTTGGAGGCGCCATACGCTGGTAGATTATGCTACAGTACATAATCCCTTGCATTACCAGTAATGACGACGCGTTCCGTTATTCTATCGGAATCCTGTCTCTGCTATCGCATCTGCCTGGCTGCCAGTTTCACAAAACTACAGCAGCCCAGAAGTTGGCATCAATGACGCCAAGGCTGTGCAGGTTCCAGCTATCTTCAACAGATTTATCTGAAAAGTGGTCGTATTCTTCAGACACATCAATATGGGAATATAGAGATCAATACGAGCTGCTTACGTTGCAGCCTGTCCAGGAGCGTTGCGTAGATCTTTCTATCAAGCTGCATCGCAGCGAAGGAACTTGGTAACACTGGTTCTTCCGCTAGTAGCGAGGGTGCCGTGTTGACATCTGACTCGCTGAGGTTCGGAATAAAGCCTTGAACGCGGTTGGCAGCTACAAGTCGAACTGCGGTCAAATCAGTCCCTGAAGCGCCGCCTATAGAATAGCTGAGTTGCATGCATTATGAGACCAAACTTATGTCAATGATCGCCAGTCATGTTAGCGACTTCTACATTGAGACCTAAGATGTACGGTTATTGATAGCCGATAATGGCATGGTCAGGTTGTTGCCACCTAATCATTTACTGCCAAGAACCCGTGAGAGCTGATATATTCATAACCGAACATCCAAGTCTGGCATTCAGCTCTGATACAGAGATACAGCCCTTTGGACTCCATCTGCGGCAGAAGCTGGGGGGTGCAGCCTATCATAATAGAGGCAGCAGCTCTGCCAATGGTCCCTTTATGGATAATCTCTCACCTTGATGATAAGAGGCTCAGCTCTGCCTTGAATGCCAACGTCAGTCTGGACGCCATATCTCGCAGCTAGCGCTGTTAGCTCCTTACTCTCCGCAAACCCGACAGGTTCTAGAACCTCGATGGGCGCGAGACCTAACAGACCAACTCATGTAGGGGCAATGCCAATGCTTGGATTTGAGGAGATAAGATTCTCGACGGGGGTCGTGCTCGAGGTGAACCATTGGTTGTCAGTTACGATTATATAATAAAAGGTTTCTTTCATGGGAGTCAAATGTTCATTGACTGTATTTCTGGAATTTTACTGAGACGGACAATTGCCTGATATGGAAAGTAGAGCGACCTCCTCTAGGCTCTATAAATAATACTCCCCCCTCACCTCGGGATCTGATTACGTTCTCTCGAATCAACCTTCCCAATTCGGACCACTAATACCTCAGCATCAGAGTCAGAAATGCCCGCAAGATTGCAGCCACAAACCTAGCGCTTACTCCCTCGAGGCAGAGGCCGGTCGGGTATTGACCCGACTTGCTCCCCGGAGCCAAAGAGCATCTTCCGGAATAATTCTCTTCCCACGAGGAACGGCCCGTTGCGTTGTTGATGGAGCCGGAATCCTTCTGCTTGTGGGCATACGTAAGCGGCCTCTGCAGGGCTTACTTGGACGTGTCTTTTGCGTGAATGTGCTTCTATTGCTATCATTTGTGCCACGCCTGAGGTTCTGTCTACCCAACTACCTAATTTGTCAGTATCTCCTTACACTCCATTTTGACTCTACCTGCAGGACCGTTGCATTGTTAGGGTTGCACACGAGCTTACGAGATCGCCGAGTATCTGCGTGGCGGTCCTGCCGTCCCAGAACGGATGTCAGTAGGTAAGCAGCTTTCTGTCGTCTTTGAAATCACAAATATCTCAATTTCATGGCTTCTTATTCTATGGGCGCTGGTTCCCGGAGATACGTTTATCAGGCTTACAATATCGAAGTTCCCCACATAAGATTTCATCATAGAGGCAGGATAACTGTCCGTTGGTTCATCTGAGTCAGATGCCGTGGGCCTCGGCAGATATTAATAGATAATCCGTGAAACCGGCCATGCTAGTTTGCTATCATTTGCGTGGGTTTGAGGGTGATAACGATAAGCGCCATCTCACGGTGCAAAGGTCATGAAGTCGTCTTGAAGGTTTTAATAGAACAGGCTTTGAATGAGTAAGAGCGCGTTGGCCGTGGCGATATTCCAGTGCAACAGGGAGCCGCTCCGTATCTTGACAATGGCACCTCTAAGGCTCATACGAGCTACGAAAATTGCAATCTGTGGCCATAAGTACGAGCTGTAGACTCTGATTGGCTTTGAGAGATTTGAACCACCACTCCCAGTTGACTTAATTTGCAAACATCGACTTGTCCTCTCCTGGATACGTTTCCCGCCATTGCATATGTGGCTGATAGGTGAGTACATTGTGACTCTTATGCAGTCACATAAGCAAGCGTTCGCTGACGTTGTCCGCCAAGAGAGCTTATTACTGATAGCTACGCTTTTGGAAGGACCCTAGACTGTGTATCCATGCCAAACCGTGGGGTGACTCTCCGCTGGAAGATAAGTGCGGCTGGAGATGCTTATATGCACGCCGGGTCCTTCGTGCTTAGCAGGGGTTACGGGGGTGGATGGATCTGCGCGAGGCCATCCCCGGCTTGGTCGGGCGATAATGGGGATAGGGATTGGCTAGTATACGTTGTTTCAATCGTAAGGTTGACAATATCGCGTGTATATATGTCATTGTATACTATGACACAATAAATGCAGATCATGAAACAGACTAGCGATCAAAGAAATGATTTTACTATCAGATGAGGTTCAATGAGATTCAATCTCGACGTGGAGTAATTCTTCATCTCTGAGAACAACGCAGTGTATGCCGTGTGAGCCCCGAACGCCGTGAACACCACGAAGAGGCCTTTGACGAATAAGCTTCGTGGGAGCGATTCAAAGGGCTCACTTTATATAGTAAACTAGCATCAATATGGCTTATGATTATGCACGTTCGGCTTATTGTTGATACTCGGAAGCCGCCAAAGATACAGCGGAGAGGCAGACGTATGTCTCAGCATGGCAGGTAGCACAGCGGATGAACTGTGCAGCAAAAAAGCAATTATGTGATTAAGTAATGAATGGCGTGCACCCCATGGGGAGAACAAGCTTTGTGCACTCGGCAGTCTTAGCGCCGAGGGGGAGGCTGAAGGATGAGGTGAGAATGCAGGCTGACCAGCGCCCCCAAAATGTCTTGATAGCCAGCAAATCCACAGAACTCGCCTGCATGTGCCCTACAGTGGCATTTGAGACCCTTTTGACCTTAAAAGAGGGATTAGACAGCCCTCAAGGAGAATATCACCCCCAGGAAATACCTAGTCATAGCGAATCTCCGGTCTGCGGCTAAAGTGAAGAAGCTGTTGGCACATGTCCTCGGAAGCTACCGAAATAGGAACATCTTATAGACGAACGACTAATTGGCTGTTGGCGGCAGCTGCAGCCTGATTCGTGCTGTCGACCTGAAGCAGTACAGCATAGTGACTCTCACACGCGAGCAGGCATATCTTATATCAAAAGGGCTTTTATCCAATATGTTCGGCACTCTCCAGTTCAACCATTCAGCAAACACAGGGCCCACCTTCGTCGAACGAGCAGACGGTGCCGCATTCAGCGCCCTGGGCAACAACGTCCTGCAGCACACGGCATGCGACCAGTGCCGCCAGAAGAAGCTCCGCTGCACGGGGCGCAAGACGGGCTGCGAGCGCTGCAAGGCATGTTCTACAGAGTGTACATATACCCAGCTCTTTGGAAGCAACGTGCGGCGCAAGGACCGAAAGCGGACGGCCCGGCAGAATGGCGCTGCTGCGCAGTCGCAGTCGCCGTCATCTGAGCAGCAATCTGAATCAGATACTATACAGAGCAGTGTTGCCGTTACCAATAAAAGCTCCCCGAGTGTTTCGATGCAGGGGGCAAATAGCGGTGATGAGAACGGTAGCAATTCTTCTGTTGATCCCTTGGCGAATCCGCTCGATGCAATGCTTCTTGAAGATGCGGCCATGAGTAGCAACACCTCTGGAGATGAGTTCGTATTCTTCGATTTGGACCCCTCCGCGTTTGACCGTAAGTTTCTTTCTCAATAACGATAAATGGCAAGTCACTAAGCTTTCTCTTTGCAAAATTAGTGCCAGATTCCAACTCCTTACCAGATTTTCACTGGTCACCATATAGTATACCTGGTATCCCTTCACCGCGGAGCACACAGCCCGACAATTTCAGCTTCTTAGATTCTCGCTCATCGACAGCCACGACAGCTACACGCATGCTTAGCAACCCCATTAATGTCAGCAACAGTACCTGTGCCGGCCGATGTCTCAAGCTCATGAAGTCACTGCTCGAGGAGCTCGAAACTCGCATGCACGACATGAAGACCTGTAAAGCCGATGCTGCACTGTCTTTTCAAAAACAATCATGTATTCAGTGCACACAGGTAGTCCGCTGCAAGAGCTGCTATACCGACCCAGACGCCATGCTGTTTCTTGCCATGATCTGCGAGAAGCTCATCATGCTCAACAAGAAGATACTCTGGCACACGAGGGAGGGTGCCAATCTAGAGGAACAGTTGCGCGTGGGTGAATACGAGGTAGACCAGACTGAAGAATGGGGGAGTATGTTGCAGCTCCTTACTGTGGTACAGCTGCGGAAGATCAAGGCACTGGTAGATGATATTGAAAGAAGTCCAGCAATTGAGGGGAGACACGCTCAGCTTATAATGCTGAAGAGTGTGAAACAGCAGGTCATTGCACTTTTGGGGAGGATTAGAGAGGCGTTATTCAAGGTTGTTGATGAGCCATAGACAAGCTAGATAGAAAAGGTCGAAGACCGGAAAAGAAAAGACAATGTAGATAGACTATAAAATATCTTCAGGGATGGCATAAAAAGGTAGTCTTTTCGGCACTCTGGAATCTCATATTCGGAAGTTATTCGGTTATTCAAAAAGGGAAGTCTCAATCACAAGTACACAATGTTCCATCCTACAACCTGACAAGGCAACTTCCGGTGATTGACATATGGTAATCCTACATACAGCGAGAGCGAACTACCCGAGGCAATACATTCAGTGTTACCATGCCGCTCCCGATTTTCTAATCTTGTTATCTCCCGTTCTAGATCGGACCTCTCCCGAAACCGAACATGCAGATCCGGTACCTACCACAAGGCAAGACGGTGTCTTTCACCCAATTCTCAACATTTGCATTGAACAACTCCCAGTCATCTCTGAACACCATATTGGCAAATATCTAGTTCACTTCCATCGTTACAAAGTAATAAAAACAGTGGCCAGCAGACTGCAAATCACTGTCAAGAACGGTGCAAGGACTTTGGTCCAAGACAAGATTCGGCCCCCAGAGAAAGCGGCTGACTAGCGCTTTTGGTATCGTTACTAAACCATCTACTTGGTCTAAATTGGGAAGCATGCGGGAAATAGTTCTCGTCATGAGTCACCATGTAAGCACTTGTGTGGATCTAGGTCCGTGGACGATATTTGCCCCAGCGTTCGTTCTCTGGCCCGACATAACTTACTCCTGGCAAAGCCTAATGGCCATTAATAAATGTCACTAACAAAGGTTCTCGAGTAGCTGCATCGATCCCCTCATGTGACATCGGACGGTCTGACTTCCTGGCAAAGTTTGTTCTATACTCCGTTTTAACGATATCAGAGAGGGTGGTACGTAGTAGCCGCCAGGAGCACATTTATTAATCATTCCATTTTCAAGTGGAGACACTCAGAAAAGAACGCATCGGCTCTCATTTCGTCCATTACAATCTCACCACTCTCAACATTGCTGATAACATTAGATATAAAGTCTTTGGGGCCTGTCTACTGGATAGTCGTCTTCAGAATGTCAGTGCCTGTCCAATTTGGCTGTTGTATAACTTGTGTGAGTCTTTGATATCACCAAGACGAACGTACACAAGAGTTGGTAATGGTCGGTATAAGTGAAAACCCGCGCATGTTGCCTGACACGGCAATGAAGAAGAGGTGGTCAATTTTGGTGCGAGAGCAACCTCTCCGTAGAGTAACGCATGACTTGCCATTTGACACCCCCGAAAGACTTGTCAAGCGCCAACTCTCTAAGAATTTCTAACGCAAGCATCTCATACCACTTGATCATATCCAGCGCATCTGACCTGGGCTCATCGGACCTCCAATTCTATAAACAAACGCATGTACAGCATTCTCCATGATCTCCAGTTGCTCATTGAACCCTTTGTCAGAGAAGGCAGCAGCAAGGCGCGCTTCATCGTCCTCTGCTTCCGCGGATCCCGTTAACTCCCGGTACAAAAACTCCTTTACTTCACACCATGTGACCATATATATCATGGATATCACTTAAGAGTCATCTCCTGCTTTCCAACAGGACGGCCGTATATATCCTTCCCCGACTTTGAAGACGCGAAACTCTCAGTTATTTGACTGGTGGAATCCCTAGGGGAGATGGGTTATGAACTACAATAACTCTTGTGATCTTTATCGATCGCAAAGCGGAGACGGCCCCGTGTTGGCCGAACGATTCTCCATATCTTTCCGGAATTGATAACAATGGCTTCTAAGTACATTACAAGGAGTAAGGCACGTCTGGGGGTAGATATTGCTAGGAGGGGGCCGAGGAAGGATGCCAGTGAGTAGAAGTGAATATGGTAGACTATGAGACCCGCCCAGTACAAGGTGAGCTTCCGTGGGTTAGTTTATGTGGTCTTCGAGACTGATAATCCAGCTTCTTGACGTACCAGTGCGCCTAGAACGCTGCTACCATACAGGGCCAACTGTCCGGTGTAGGACTTGCTGTTGAGTCGAAGCCAGGCTTCCATTTTCGTAGAAGTTAACACGAGCGACATGGTACCAGTTTGTTTTCTGAGTCTTCAGCAATGGCGTTGGTGGAGAAGATGCGTCTAGTGTTTTATACTTCCTGTTGCCGCACCACGATCTCAACTATCCGCTTCTAAGTCTCTCACTTCTCCTTCAAAATCCCACTGATACTCAAATAGGCAGGAATTCATAATGCTTACAGTCAATTGTCATCTGATAATTTGTTTCGAGTGTTTCAGCCCCCACTGATCATAGTGTCTAATGCAGTGCAAGTTGAGGGTTCGGGTAATTGCCGGATTAGGAAACAAGCCGACATGACCAACTACCAGAGCTTCATAAGTCATAAGCATAGCAAGAGAGGGAACAGCCCGTCCAAATACAGGAGATGTCCCTGAAAAACTCTAGGCTGAAAGGGATTTTGTAGAGAGGGTAGGTTCCTTGGCGGTAGTGTGTGTATAGCCCCCAAGCCACGAGCCAGGGGATAATTAGTTGAGCTTCAAGTTGTCTTTCGCATGGGAACATGAGATCTCACTTTTACAGTGGCAGCTACGCGGAGGAGCTGCAAGAGGCATCTGGGGTTTCGACTGATGTCCAATAGAGATGAGTCTATGCATAAGAGATTGGTATTGCTTCATCAGCTAGGGCGGGGTTAGATAATTCATGAACAACTGTTCTGTGCATGATCTTCCCTGTCAGCGGGGTTTACGCTTACATCAAGTCAAGTCTTGGTTAGCCAATCGGACTGACTCTGGTGCATAATGCAGTCCGAAAGCACATCTCCCAACGCAGTAATACTCCGTAGAATGTTCAGTGGAACATAACCCAATTGAACATTAACCGTTGCGCATAATTCAAATGGCATAATAAGACGGTAGGTCCGAGTATAGCATAAAAACAATTGAATCGGTCGCACAAGAGCTTTCACTTCATCAGCTAGTACAGCCATAATGAAGGCACAAGCCAGCGATTGCCAAAGCTTATATTCAACAACCAGCACTAAACATGAACTCCCTCCTCCTCCTCGCTCTTTGGGCCACTGGGTTCTGCATAGCCTTCAGTATTGCCAACTTTTACTGGCCTCATCTCCGGTCCGACGCTAAAGGCAAAAGCAACGACTATCAATGTGCTCGGCTCATGCCCAACAAATACCCCTTACCCTTCAACTTGTTTCAGGCAGATAAAGAGACAAAGGTTCCCGAGATAATAGTCAAGCGGTATGGGAAAATGAGGCGTGCTGGGGCGTTCGAGCACTACACTCTTGGGAACTATCAATGATCCGAGAAAGATTCAGACTTTACTCTTGACGCTTTTCAAGAAGTACACATTCAGCATTGTCTAACAGAATGCTGCGGTTGGACACCGTCAACAGATGTCCAGGCATTATCCCTCCATTTTACTGTCGATACGACCACTAAAGGCGAGCTTCTCAATTCACCGGTCATTTAGCACAGAACATCGGCAATCGTATACTATGGAGAACGGCAGGTCCATCGATGAAGGTACCATTGCAGCGGCCTTTGACCTTGCACAAGCTTGGCTTTCCTGTTAGCCTAGCTTGGTGGATAAGTACTAGATGCCTGACTGACCAATTTGTCGGGAAAATGTCAGGATCGTGTACAGGAGTATCGCAAGCAACGGGTTGACTTTAATACGACAGGGAAGAGTTCCAATTATGCCTTGGAGGAATTGTCTTCCGATATGGACTCATCGTTAGCTACAAAATATTCCATAGGGTATCTTATTCGTCAGATTCCATTAGTACTCACCAAGAACTGGTCATGTCCAATGCTTTGCACGTCTATATCATTGATTTGCTACTGGCTACTCCTCTGCCTCTGGGCGTGTACAGGCCGCGGGGAGCAAGAAAACATGAAACCTTAATATAGGGTGCAAAAATAAACTCAATAAAGAGTATCCTAAGTCTATACTAAACTTATCCTAAGCGTATGCTAAGTTACCTAAGTCTTTTTGTGACTTAGGATCAAGGTCCTGAGTTTTCTTTCCTCCTCTAATAACCACCCGTCAGCACTTTAATTCAAACTTACACATCATGTCCCGCTACGCAGACGCTCACAAAAAGACGTCTGGCCCTGGCATGCTCGCCCAACAGCCCTGCAGATTGTGCAGGACGAAGGTCTTGAGGGCGCTTTGACGGACAAAGTCTTTCTGATCACTGGAACCTCGGCGGGCATTGGCGTCGAGGTTGGTCGTGCTATTGCTGCGACAGGCGCACGTGTTTTTCTCGCTGTGCGTGATCTTGAAAAGGGCAAGGGTGCTTGCTTTTCTTTCTTGAAGCCTGGTCAAGTCGACTTAATACGTCTTGATACATCCGACATGTCCTCCGTTCGCGCATGCGCCACTGAGTTTCTGGAGAAATCGCCTAAACTCAACGTCCTCATCAACAATGCCGCCATCATGGCGACACCTACACGCATTGAGACTAAGGATGGTTTCGAGCAACAATTAGCCACCAACTATCTCGGCCACTTCCTCCTCTTCTGGCTCCTCAAAGACGCGCTTCTGAAAGGAACAACCCGAGTGTTCAACTCCCGCGTCGTCAACGTATCATGACGATTTCCAGCTCAAAGAGCCAGATGCTTATAGTCCTTTCAAGGCCTACGGCCAAAGTAAGCTCGCCCAGATCTACATGTCCAGCTACATCGACCGTGTTTACGGCCCAAAGGGTCTTCACGCTACTAGCGTGATGCCCGGTGGGACCGCATCCAATCTTCAGAAGTATCTTCCTGAGTCAGTGTACAAAGACATGAAAGAGAATCCAAAGACGATCAATTTCATGAAAAGTCCCGAGCAAGGTGCTGCGACTACGGTTCTGGCAGCAGTTGGTAAGGAGTGGGAGGGCAAAGGCGGGAAGTACCTTGAGGACTCTCCATACAAGAGACCCAGACTGTTTAGCGTCTGTTCACGCAGGAGCTGAATGCATAGATCAATAGTTGTTGTTCCAGCTCGCCACAAATGCGGGTCAAGATACGGGATAGACTCATAAGCCATTGATATTGGAAGATGTGATATTGGTTTGGCTGAATTGTCGGTCAAAGTTGCCACTCTTCCCATATTGCCAAGTTCACCAGCTACTGGTATAATAAGATCAAGCTCAACCCATCCATTACCCTTATCCACTCATCCTCAAAAAAGATTCTCAACCTCAGCACAATCTCGATATCTATCAAAATGCTGACCGCCTCTGAACTCGAAGAACTTCCTGTTCTTCCCAATGACACCAGTGACTTCATCGAAGGCACTTACACGATCCCATGTCACAAGAAGAAAGAGCTCGAGGCCGAGGGTCCAGATATTGTTAACAAGATCTGGTTCCATACTCAGGTGAGTCCCCGGCACTCCAACTTCTTGCTTGATGACAGTAGCTGACTGAAGTATAGCCATTAGATACCGACACTATCCAGAGAATCCATTGCATGAAGCTGGTAGCCAAATCCCGTGACCAAGGCTTCAGTGATGATCCTCTCGCTGGTAACTGGACTTGGTTTGAGATCGCTATCCTCAAGACCAAGTACTCCGAAGAGCCACGAGTGAAGGATGGGATTCAGCTCGTCTGGGTGATCCACAGGAATCGTTTCTTGTCGAATGACTATGGATGGGTCAGTGCATCATTCACGAGACAGGCATCTGAAGGTACTGACCTTTTTACAGGAAGAGGGTGTTGAGTTTGGAAAGGATCACGATATCTTCCGACTTCTGGAGGTAAGTGTATTCCCGCTCATCACAGTCACTTGACTAACTCGTTCACAGGAGGGAAACGTCATTGCTGTCCGTCTCTGTGCTCGTTTCCAAGCCTGGAAGATCAAGGCCCGCACGGGCTATCTGGTGCTTGACATTGGCGGCCCAGGTACGTTAACCCTAGCCTTACTTGGAGCACCACCGTGATCATGACTACCCCAGAAAAGCCCTCCAGTATGGGCAGACCAAGCAAACTGTCCTCAGCATCAGGAGGTCTTTGATGAAGTGAACACCAGCATCTTGCCAAATTCTATGCAGATCTCTGCTCCCCCCTCTGATCTGCTTTTCCGCGCTGAAATGCTTACCACTGCTGGCGAGAAGCCTCTTCATGTTCTCTCTCTTGGTACGTCTGACCCGTCCGTTTCGATTTAATGACCAGCCGCTAACCCTCCTGTGACAGATGGTGGCGGTGTTCGTGGTGTCGCTGCGCTTATGCATCTAGATGCCATCATGAAAAAGATTGCACCTGGGAAGAAGCCTTGTGAAGTATTTGACATGATCGGCGGAACTAGCACGGGAGGGTATGCAAGGTATCTTCGTCGCTCGACATTATCCACTAACATTGCTCAGATTCATCGCCATTATGCTTGGTCGTCTGCAAATGACCATTGAGGATGCTCTGAAGCAGTACAAGAAGTTCATGGGAACCGTCTTCCCCACCTCTCGCTGGACAACAGTCAGCTAAGTCAAGTCAGGCTCCAAGTGGGACGCAAGCGAGCTTGAGATATGTATCAAGCAGCTCGTCCAAGAACAGCTTGGACGGGATCCTGATCAGGTTATCCTCCTGGATGAGGAATCTGCAAAGACCTGCAAGGTGAATGTATTGTCCCTAATCTCTTATCGCAGTTTTGTTCACTAACCTGAAGTCTTACAGCTTCGTCATGGCTACACGACAGGAGGGCGCGAACAACCAAGCTCCTGTGTTGTTCCTCTCATACGAAAACCCGCTTGAGAAGTCCGAGTTGCCGGGCATCAAGCTTTGGGAGGCCGCTCGGGCAACTTCAGCGGCACCCATGTACTTCGCGCCACTCGAGGTTGGCGGTTACAAATTCCTCGACGGTGGCCTCCAGGCTAACAACCCAATGGGATGGTAAGACCTCTGATATTCAAATGTGAGACCGCGCATTGACACATATAGGCTCTGGAACGAGGTCCTGTCCGTTTTCGGTCCCGCTCGCTCTACCAACTGCTTCCTCCGCATTGGAACAGGCATTGCCGCAGCAAAGGCCCTCGGCGACGTCCGCAACCTCAAAGGCTTCACTGAGTCAGTCGCTAGCATTGCGACCAACAGCGAGATCACCAACTTGCTCTTCCGTTCACTTATCAACGCGTTTGCTCCAAGGCCCATGGCCAAGAAATACTACCAATTCAATGTCGGTGACGGGCTCCCGGAGTGGGCGGAGGACGAGGATGGGAACTAGACGTGGAAGCTGCTTGAGACGCGCGCCGAGGGCGGAGTCGCTGAGATGGATGATATCACTGCCATTGATGCCACCGAGGAGCAAGCCAAGAAGTACATTGCGCTGACCGGGGCGCAGAAGATGATTGAGTAATGTGCAGAGGTATTGCGAGAAGAACTTTGAAAGGAAAAAGCGTTGGGAAATTAGCCGTGCTCTTTGCATAGATTTATAAATCTGAAGCTAGCAGCTCTGTATAAATCGATATCATTTCACCATCAAACCTAAACATTAATGCAAGCAGAATGCCTTATTCTTGTTCGAAGCGTTGCCGATCTCAAGCTGTCGGTCGAGTTCTATGAAGCCATTGGACTGTTTCCGAGCCCTATTGAGACACTGTCTGTGCGCGAATGACGAGTCTCGACGCGATTAGATGGCCCATGGTCAGACTTCATCTCAGCTCTGCTTGGACAGAACATCTTAGCCATTTCAAGACTATTGTTGTATGAGTAGCTTCAGCAATCTCTGTGAGCTGACGGTAGTGACAGATAGCTGATCTAACGCGCTTTTGTTCATGTTTATTGCAAGTCGGGCCTATCCTTTCCTGTATATTTACTAACTCAATACTAATCCTTTCTATTTTTCCAACTCTACAGCATGGAAGCAAAGTCCATATACTCCTTGGGTGTGATGTGATCATGGCCATCCCGATCAGTAGCATAGCTAACATCTTTCCACTTATTCAGCAGCTTGAGTTGCTCCTCACACTTCTGTTGTCCGCAATCGAACGCATCAGACCCAATAGCAATATTAACCGCCCATGGCTTTCCAGCAGCAATCCCCTCACCCTTCATAATATCCACCATAGCCTTGGCGCCCTTGTCAAGTTCGCCTGTCCGCTGTGCAAATGCCTTGGCAAACATGAGCCCAAGTTCCCCCATGAGCTTATTATAGTCTGCAATGGCAGGTCCTTGGATTGCAAATTCTGGTCCATCTTCTTCCCTTGGGTGGCCAAGGTTGGTAGGAAAGTTACCGCACATGAATCCGACACAAGAAATGCCAAAAGGTCGGACCTCCTTGTGAAGGCTCTCGATGTAAGTGCTAAGAGCGGCCTTGGAAGCTGCATAGTGGGACATAAAGGGTAGAGGACCCCACGAGCTGGCGGACGTTGTGAAGCCAATGCGACCATGGCCCTGGGCACGCAAGTGCGGGAGTATAGCCCGAGTAACGTTCATGTGTCCGAAGACATTGACTTGGAAGAGGTTTTGGACATATGCATCTCTATCATTCCTCATTAGCTCGCTTCTCAATCGAATGGTTCGCAGGGTCCTTACTCAGCCTCTTCTGCGCACTTCAAGGCAGAAGCACCAGCATTGTTCAACAGAATATCAATATGTCCAAAGATGGTCCAGGCCTCGTTAATTGTATCCTGCACGATGGCCCATGGAGCCGTTATGTCTAGTTCCAAGATGGCTACATTGTCTGACTTGAGGTGGCCGAGTTTTTGGTTTGCTTTGCGACCAGAGGCAATGACTTTGTCGCCGCGGGCAACGATTTCATTTACCAACGCAGCGCCGATACCAGATGTGGTACCAGTAACGAGCCAGACAAGAGCAGCCATGATGAGCTAGTTGATGCTTTTGAAGGGGGTATAAGAGTTGGAGATGTTTCAATAGATTGATTGTGAATTGTTGTGTGAGTGTGCTGTTGAGGGTGAGTCAAAGGAGGGAGGCCTTCCATCTTCTTATAGTTTAATTTTCCCATGATCAAGATTCAGCTGGACAGCGAAAATCCGAATTTGGCCATATCTTTCACATCTGGAACCCATGAACGGACGGAGATACGATCAGCTGCCGGCTTATGTCACGTGATGCGGACCAAACTTGTCCGTCTCACCATGAACTGTGTTGCTGAGCCATTATCGCTTACGCATCGTTTCACTCCATTTGACAGCCCTTATCAACTAGGACGATCAAGATTTCGGCCGAGCGAGATTCTGTTCACGTGAATATACCCAGTTTGCCAGGCATACCATGTCCGCCACGCCTGCAGCCCCAAGCGTGATGTTACAGTCCGTCGCGGCTAGACGAAAGATGAGGAAGGGGACACATAGCTGCAGTGAATGTGAGTCATCATACTGATTTGGACTAAATATGGAACTGGCGCTTGCGGATAAATATCCAGAGCCTCGTGTAGGTCAGCAGAATATATCTAGCAAGTTTATATATGTTGCAAAACAACCGCCAATCAGTGAATCAGCATGTTGTGCAATTTCAGGCTGACCATTACCTTAGGTCGAAGGAGAAAGATAAAATGCAAATTTCAATCTGGGACTACATCTTCTTGTATCCCATGTACTGCCCGTGGGTCTCGTTGTCTCGATCAGCGAGATGTGAGCCCAGTGAACAAGAGCACTATCAATACCGAAAATGTGAGCTTGCGACAAAGGGTCGCTGTTCTTGAAACGATGGTTCGACATCACGCTATAACGCATGACCCGGCCATAAGCCATGAAGTGGTTGAAGACGGGCCAGTGGAGGCAGATGAAAGGGCTCCCTTTGTGTCCATGCTTAACAAGGCCGAGGTATGTCTGAAGGTAATGCTGGTTTAGAATGGTTAGCTGACTGTTTTCAAGGGGTCCATGGAAAGTCATCTTCAAGTGACCCGGCCTTTTCAGGAAATCCCATCTCGCAACAGTCCGCAATTCTACACGCAACACCCAAGTGACGTGTGCTTAAAACTTCGCTCGGTTCTACCAGAATATGATCTCCTGGTATCTACTCTGTCTCAGAACGGGGCCTGGTGGAGCAGTTTCCGTCATAAGGTGCAGGTCATTTGCCAGGGATCTTACGAAGACCTGGCCGCGTTTGCTGCGCGTGCCTACACAAGCAGTGACCCTGCCGAGCTTGGCATGCTTGTTGTTTCCTACGCACGTAGCACGGGCAATAACCATCACCTATATGGGGTCGTTGATAGACTGGTCATCCCCGATTCTGCGCACTCTTACTCTGCGGAGGCAATGGAGCTACTTCTGTTGTTGGCCAAAGCATACAGTGATATTGGACAACCTCGGCAGTCTTGGATGATGTATAGGAAAGGTCTTGCTATTTCAGAAGTCATGGTAAAGCTATCCTATATACAAATGAGTCTTCATAATGCTAACATTGTCACAGGGCCTGTATAGACGAGACCTGGTTTCTCCACGTCTGAAAAGTATCTGGTGGGCTTTTTACCATGGAGATCGCTTTTCAAGCCTTCTTCTTGGCCTTCCATACGGATTCAACGACGCTCATCTTGGTCCAACCGTCGAACCATCTAATGTGCCTATATACCCAGAGCAGCGGTTCGTTCTGAGGTGTGCTTTCATTGCAGGAAAGATCATCGACCGAAACATGATGCCCGGGAAGCCATCTTCTGCAAGTTCAATGCTTCTTGACGAACAAATGGATACCATCGCTTCTTCTATGTCCCTTGACTGGTGGGATCTACCCAAGTCACTTCCAAACTCCCATGCCGAGACGGATGAGCTGAGAAACCTTTTGCTATTGCATTTTTACTTCTTTCATGTCAGAATCAACCTCCATTTGCCATTTATCGTCGGCACAGAGTCGACATCTCCTCGAGGCTCTCATAGACTGGCATGTATGGAAGCTTCTCGGCAACTGCTCAAACGCTTTACCCTTTTGCGTACCCGTATCCAGGGTTTTAGTATCTTTGACTGTAAAACAAGCGACTTCGTCGGATTCATGGCTTGTGTGTCTCTCATCCTATGTCTGTCGCAACCACGGTCAGACACAATCATCGTTCCGGTTCCAGACGAGGATCAGAAGCTGATTGCACAAGTGAAAGGCATATTTCAAAGAGAAGAGGAGGCGGGATGTAAGATTGCTTGTCAATGTCGAAGGATGCTTGACATATTATCGGGTATTACCTTTGACAGTGACGAAAGCTCATCTAGCAAACTACCAAATAGGATTGCAATCCCCCACTTCGGGTATATCCGGCGGGATGTAGTACAAAAGGCTGGGTTTCAAGTCACAGCAGGGGCATCAGTGGCATGCTCGAATGAGCAATTTATGACAGCGGCTCCAACCATCTCAAGCGATGCTCTGGGTGGGCTTGGAACTGGGTCTGGAAATAACAGTTGGCCAGATACAGTGGATACTGGAATATGTTGGGAGTTTGGTGGACTTGAGCATTTTCAGGTTGATGACGATCTTTCTTCGTGGCTTGATACTGCGATGCTGGATGTGAATCTAGGATGGGACATGCCGCCAGGTGGATTCTTTCCTAGCAGCCCGATTTTGTAGGGATATGTTTTAAAAATAACATAATATAGCAGTTTAAGAACATAGAGGACCTATAATCATGGCATCCTCTAGTATGTGAGATTGTTCTGAATAGACATGGCGCATAAGCCAATTAACCATAGTTGCCATAATGGATAACTGACTATCTACTCTTTGCTGAATCCAATCAGCTGAACACCCACCACCACAAAATCATCACGAGTGACGCCACGCCCCATCTCATCAACAAAGAATTTCAGCCCCGCGGCGCGTTTCTTCTTCTGTGCCTGCAAAGGCAACCTAACGGGCTTCTCACCTACACAATATCCCCAAGCCGGACTCTCCCTCCCATCCTTTGCAATGAACTGCAGCCCCGACAGTACCATCTGGTCATCAATACACAGCTGGAGAAACTTGAGATGCGACCCCTGAACATCCCACTCATCTTCGGTATAGTGTGGCTTCTGCTCTAGTTCTGGTTGCTCGCGCTGTACTTCTGCGCACCAGCACCAGTAGTGCCCGTTGTGGTTCCTGTTATCCTTTAGCGCAGTGAACTTGGTTGGGCCGATGGATTTCGTCGTCTGGTCGTCGGCGTATTTGAAGGAAATTGCTACCATGGGGATTTGGTTACTATCGGATCCATGGCACAATGCCACTTTGATTGATGCAACGGGCCTGCTGCAGTCGAACCATGAAACAACAGCGTCTGCGCTTGGCACCTTGTGAACAACCTTGGAAGGAGGTAGCAGAAACTTCCGATGGCCATAGACACTGCCAACTGCCAACACTCCATGCGGCGGATGATCCGGGGTCCAGAAGTGCTGCTTCTGCGCATCCATGGCACGTAGCGGTGGCTAATCAACAAGACGATCAAACTTGCGAGAAGCCCCACCAATCATGATAAAGTTAGTACCCGGAGTATGCCTGTTCGGCCAGTGGCAGTAAATACCCATAAGAACATCACGGCGATGGCCTGGGGATTGCTTTGGAAAGACGATTTCTGTTCTCGGATCCGGTTTTCCAACGATGAAATGGCGGCCTCTGTTGGTCAGGAATTGTATTCCAGATGGATAAGAAGGATATTCTCAAGTTGACGTAGAGAATCCTTTCTCCGCCGGCACCATTGATGGGGAAGTAATGCATCGCGTTGGTATGGCCGATGGCGCGAGATTCTCCATTGCTGTAACAGACTTGTGGCCCGAACTCTTCGGATCATTGGACGGAACTGGATTTCCAGACTCGTCTAAGTACTCTCGAGGCTTCACACGAGAGAGGCAATCCCAGGGGGCCTTCTTAAAGGGCTGGAAGAGCAGAGATAATTTGCTTATAGGCTTCCCTGCAACCCAACCAGCTTTGAACCCGACGACAAAGTTATTAGCGTCGGGAAAGAACAAGCGCCTGCCGCCTTTGGCTTGACCGACTTGTGCGGAATCACTCTTGGAGAAGGCGAACTGTAGGCCAACGACCTTGCGCACGATGGCGTTGAGTCTAGCTTTGTCCAGGTCGTTGAGCTCGCTGTTACCATCAAGTTCATCCTGGCTTGTAATGATCAGCTCAGTGATCCAATTATCCCTCCCGACAGGCACCTTGTCGCTCGTGGCAAAGATATTCTTTAACCCAACCGATCTTACCCTTCCCTCGGCATTAGTAGGACAAACAACGCCGGTGAGTTCGCCATGTGCTGACCAAAAGACCTCAATGACAGCCTCAGCACTGGCCATGCCAAGAAAGGTTTCTGTAAGACTGGCCTGCGACCAAACGAGGTTTTTATTGTACGGATACTTCAGAATGGGCTGGATGGAAAAGTCAACGATCAATACCATCCCAGAGACGACTTTGTTCTTCCAGAAGGCGTTGGAGGATGTCTCTTTTACCGCACTTCGTGAAGCGAGAAAGATTGCGCAGAGGCTCTCGTAGTCCATGACGCGCGGAATCTTGGTTGGAGAAGCGAGAACATACTCGGTACCGTTGATCTCCTCCCACATCTGACCCTGGCACGCTTTTGCATCTCCGTAATCAAAATCGAGACCCAAGACATCCGGGGCACCGCAATGCGGTCGGAAAGTCTCGTAAATGACTTGAGTCTCGATGTCATGCGGAGCTGCGACTTTCTTCAGAATCTCGTAGCAGTGCATGTGGAATGGGATCAAGGCATCATGATACTCAGCCCAATCATAACTAAAAATCAAATCAGCGTTGAGCGGGCATCTTTAATGGGTCACATACACCCGATCTGCGCCCCCCATGTCACGATCGTACAGAGGATTGTTGCGTGACCTGAGGATATACCAGTTATAGTGGCTATAGTCGGCAGGTCCAGTGAGGGTGACAGGGCTATGATCAGGTTAGAATGACTTGCTCAGCTCCAATGGCTGGTCCTTACCGTTGGGTCGACCCAGGATGTTGACTTCGTCCAGCCATTCTATACTGTTTCCAGATACCTTACCCTCATCGTAAGATTCAATGTCGGTATTGTGTGCGGGTACGCCGCAGATGGCGCAGTAAGTGTTGGTGTTGGCCATTTTTACGGAACTGACGATGAGATTGGGGCGCGATGAAGAATAAATTAGGTATAAACAACGGTTTTATTGACGCTTCAGGCACACGCCGTGCACTTTTCCCTTGCGTTAGTGTATGATATTGTCCTAATGAACTTGTTACCTAATTGCGCATATTCATTAATACCAGTATAACATTTTGGCACCTACGTTACTATTTCCCTACTTACTGTAGTATAGTATTTGCTTTTTATGCAGCCTTTAGGGGTTTGAGGGGCTTTGAATGACAATCATTAACTACTAAGATTATATTTCATTATTAGGTAAACATCAGAGATGTACATAGTAAGGTAACCTGCACCTCAATGTTTACTACAAAGCCGTGTAGAGCTAAGTACTGCAACTTTGCTATTTGTAGCGCACTCAATTTAACATGAGTATGGATTCATTTTATATATGTTGACTATGCATACTCATACTCACTGTTTCGTTAGTTTACTTCTTAGTGCTGCTGGGTGGTGCTACCCTGAACTGGACTGTCTCAGGTTGAGGCTGAGTGATCAGATTACAGGTCAGACGCACAAGAACACAAATCACGCTGTGTATTCTCACAAAAACTGTACCTACTTTGTCTTCAGTCTTAATTATCTATTCCCCTAATAGAATCGGAGTTATCAATGTTGATAGACTCAGCTCGCTGGTCGCCCAAGCACCTCAACTTTCTTGTCCACCCAGATAGGATATTTATTCAAGCTCTCATACCATTGTATCACACTACCAATCTGGAATCCCACGTCAGCCAGTGTCGTCCACAAAGCACTGCCGTACTCACTAGAAATGCCCATGAACCTATAAAGGTCGAGAGTGTAAGTGCATACTCAACGCCCGGATGCGTGATGCCAAAGCCCAGCGCGCCACAGAGAGTAAAGCCAATAGCGCCGACCAAGTTCCATAGTCCGATATGCCATCCCAGTACCCCCGGCGCCGGAATGTACCAACGAGGCTGAACTTCGACCATGAAGAGGATGCTTGAGACAATGAAGCCCGTGCCGCCTATCACTTGAGGGAGCCAGTAGACGCCGTTCTCGGCCGGTGTAGAGAGGTTGTTGAGTATAGGCGGCAAGGCTGTAAAGCCTGATATCCAGAAAACCGTGGCACCGAATGTTTGTGAAGAACAGGCCAGGAAGCCGATGTCGAAGAAATAATGCGTTCGAAGTTCGTACCACGTCGGCCACCAAGACCACATCCGATCATTTCCCGCTGATTCCGTTGTGTTATTATCTAGTGTTTTAGAGCTTTGCTTCACAAATGTCCCCTTATGTGCGTGTGCATGCTTGCAGTTATGCGCGTGAGTGAGATGAAGCATTCCATCTACACTCTCTTCAACGGCCCAACCAAAACAGTCTGAGCGATTCTCATTGACGGCTTCAAGCATTAGTAAGATTGAGCCAAACTCAAAGACCGTAGCGCCGATAAAAGCTGTCAATCCGCCGGCCCAGTCAGAGACTTTCGTTGAGGGGTTGAGGACGGGGAGCCATGAGTAAAAGCCATTGATGACCCAGATAATCGATCCTTTCATAAATTAGCTACTGCTTTGTGTGAGGAGGTGTTGAGTACCTATTGTGAAGACGACAGCGACATCGTACGATACATCCCAGACTGGGTATCTGACAAACATCTTCACGATACCGCGGAGAGTCTGGTGATACGTATTCGATGGCCTCGGTCCTTTCGTTGCTTCATGCTTGTGAGGATCAACACTGATTGCTAGCGCATGTCGTCCTTTTCTGTTATCGCGACTCCTCCAGACATAAGCAACTCCAGGACTTTTATCGCTCGGTCGCGATTTCTTTCCAGCATTTCCGGCGTCAGACTCAGCATTGAGTACCTTCTTGTCGGCAACTAGATATCGCTTCGTTGGATTGAGCGACTTGACAGGGCCAGTTGTGCGCTCAGCGTGGTAATGCCGACCGTGAAAATGGTCGTGAGCTCTTGGCATTGTTGCAGTGGAGATGGGCTGTTGATCCGGAATAAACAAGAAAAGGGCGCTGTAGTCGTATTTAAAGCTGGCAATTGATTGGATGACGTGGATGTGTATCGAATTGGATTAGCGCTGAGGTAGTCTCAAATGGTACGGCGCGACGCCATGCGAACACTGATGATGCGCGATGATTGCTAAGGGCTAGCAAGGCATTAATGATGCTATGTCAGCATTCAAAATCTTGGTAAGCATGATTGAATTCAGGAACCAGATAGTATTGGCAAGCTATAACCAAAATCTTTCTCTACAAAGCCTACGAAGCTATATCATTTTCTCAACCTTGATGAAACAACAACTTTCTCGCGTTGCCAGAAGCAAAAGCCTCAATTCCATCTTCGTCAAGAATCCCTTCCTTTCGGATCATCTCTAAATAGTCCTTTCCAAGCTTATTATCGCTGAAAGGATAATCAACACTAAACATAACCCGCCCAAGAGGCATATTTCCCAACAGACACCGCAGTGAATGCACATCAAACATTCCGGAAGTCGTGATCCAAATGTTATTATGCATCACCTCGACAAATCCTCGTTTCATACCGAAGAATGCGGTGGCCTTGTTGACACGGTCAAACATATACGGTATGAGCTCTCCAGAATGACCAATGATGATTTTGAGCTTGGGATGGCGGTCAATTGTGTTACTAGCCATAAGGCGTAGTATGGTGTTCGCAGTGCTGGCATGCCATCCAAAAGCAAAGGCACCAAGGGCAGTCGCCGAGCTACTGTCTGACTGCAGATTACCGCCTGCGTACAAAGCCTCCTTTTCCTTTTGACTCGGCCACGCGGGATGTATATAAATCGGCACGTCGAGTTCCACAGCCTTTGTCCAGAGGATATCATACCCACGACCGTCGTAGGAGTTGCCGTTGGCATGATTATCAATGAGCGCACCAACGAAACCATGCTCTTTGATACATCTCCCAAGCTCATGCGTTGCTGCCACGGGATCATCCATCGGGAGACACGCGAAGCCAGCGAATCGAGACTTGTTCGCTCGAACAGCTGCAACAAGCTCACCGTTACAAGCTATTATAGTCTCGGATGTGAGAAAGTTGGTTGGGATGTGAGACAGGACTTGAATCGCTACATTGTTCTCATTCATGTTCTTGATTCGTTCATCATCGAGGTCGACGAGCTTGTTGATGATACTAATAGGAAACCCATGGATTGGGTCGTCTGTCGCTGCCTTTGACGAGTGTGCTGCCCGAGAGAGAAAGTGCTCCTCAAGTGTGATACCCATTGCAGTGATGAGTTGTTTGATAAAGTGTTGAAGGTCAAGAGGGTTGAAATCGGAATTGAAGATCGCAACGGGCTATGACATTGAAACTGCTCAAGCTGTGACAGGGAAGAGAAATACCTGCTGTTATATGCCTAATATACTTGTGCGCTTTTCGGAGATCTCGGATTGAACGTTTATCGCCATACAATATGGTGGCGAGCTGATGCAGTCGATCTCGGGGCCGATTCGGCAAAAAGGACTGCAGTAACATATCACTCCTACATGAGACCGAATTACATGTATCTGATGCAGTGTATTCGAGGTGATGTACAAAGCATCTTTAGGGGTCCCGGACCGCCGTCAGCCTCGCTTCGGGAGGTCCCAGTTTCGGCTTGAGACCATTCTGATACTCTTCTCTGTTGTCGACAACGGACAGGTCATATAAACTAAGTTACAAATACGGAGAAGTCACGATATCCGCCCCGTTGTGCTTCTGCTCTCGGAAACCGATCAATCTCTAACCATTACCATGCCACCTTTCCAGTCATGCAGCCCTTCAACCTCAACCTTGGTTTCCTCAACAAACCCATATCTCGCATAAAGCTTCTCCAAACCAGCTAGACTAACAAGCCAAGCCACCGAGTCCTCATCATCGACCTTCTCAAGTCCATCTTCAAGCAGCATCTTGCCAAGACCCTCTCCTTGCAGAACAGGGTCGACGCCGAGCAGAGAAAGGTAGTGCGCCTTTTGCCTTTGCGGGGTGTTCAACACATGCGGCTCAACAGCAGAAAATGCTTGCTCAAAGACTTCCATGTTTTTCTTGTTGAGACCTTGCACTGGGAAGAGATATTCTTGAAGGCTGATCAAAGAGTTGACGACTGAACCGATCCAGAACGCTGAAGAAATTAGCAGAGACCCGAAAGAGTCTAACTATACAAACTTACAGGGAGAAAAAAGCTTTTGAAGAAGTGTTAGAGGCTGAGTTGGTCGTTTCCACCAGGATAGGCCGACGGGATGATCATGCTTATCAACCACAACACTGAGTGAATACCCAGGCGTCCAATACCGACGCTGAAATCGTCGACAAGACCACGTATAGAAAGACAAAGGATCTTGTCTCCTTGTGGGAAAGAAAAAGTCGATTAGTGGTTCGTTGCCGAACGATGCAGCATAGATCCGTGTCGTGGCTGGAACATCAAAGAATGTTCCGGGCCGGATGCGGTATTTCGGCGTGGAATCTGAAGATTCGGACATGATGAGTTGACACAATGAAGGCAATTTCTTTTCTTCTTCTTTACAAAATCTTGGTGATAGAGGATTGAGGTTTTCAGACAAAGGACAACGAGATAACCTACTCGATTTTGGGCAGCATGGAATTGCTACCTGGTTCTCTGTTTCCGAGGCCGGGGTGACTCAATTTTTCTCCGGGGATCAACAGTCGGAACTGATCCGACTAACGTTAGGCTGGATGCCCCACTTCATTTGCCAGATCACCATGACTTCGGTCGACGTGGTCAAAAAGATCTGCGATAAGCCTACATCGTACTATACATGAAGACTTTCCATATGATGAGAGAAATCTAGTTGCTTATTTACCCTATCGAGGCAGGTGGTAGTAAAGGATCTTAGAAGGATCACGGTAAGCGCAGTGTTCCAGACCGCTGTGGTCGCTTATCAGAGCTCCACTTGGCTTGACGGGCCTCATAAAACCCGCATGGCCAGCACAATGGTCTCTCACCACGTATCATCAGAAAAGAGTTGACAATGACACAAGATCTTGTTCTACCGCGCCCAGGGGCGAGTTACAACCCTCGAGAGCCAGTTGCGGGGCCGACAGAGTCCGCTTTTGTCGAAACATTTGGAGCTTTGCTGCCAGCCGCTCAATTCCTTCAGACTCCCCGCGGCAAGGCTGCTTATTACGAGATCAAGCCTTCATCATCTAAGGATGAAAACACCAAAATTGATAGAGTGCTGTTCATCCATGGTGTTCAGACCCCAGCGCTAGGGATGCTGCCCCTTGCCCGCGCTCTCGAAAAATCGTTCCCGGCCTCGCATATGGTCCTGATCGATCTCTGGGGCCACGGACTGAGCGATACACCTGTTGCTCCGCACGAACCATCACTATTCCACGAGCTTATTGACAACCTACTGGATCATCTGAGCTGGCAGTCTGCTCACATCGTCGGTTTTTCCTTCGGAGGAGCCACTACTGTCAGCTACGTTGCCTCCAGGCCTTCGCGCGTCAAGAGCTTCACTCTCGTCGCCCCCGCAGGCCTTCTCCAACTCTCCATGTTCACACCCGAAGAGCAGGCCTGTCTTCAAGGAGACGACGAAGCTGCTGCGAAGAAGTGCGTCTTGAATATTCTCGAGGGCGGAGACCTCGTTGTACCAGCTGATTGGAAGCAAAGGGTCGCCAACGGTGAGGTTGTTGCAGAGGCAGTCCGTGAGTGGCAGATGCGCGAGCACCCGGGACATACAGCTTCTGTTGTTGCGATCTTTAGAGACGGCGGTGTGATGGATTCGCATGCTCACTTTGATGAGGCGGCCAAGACTGGCATTCCGTCGCTCGCCGTGCTCGGAGAGCTGGATAGCTTGTGTAGCAAGGACCAGCTCAATGTGCATGGATTTGAGAATGTTTTTGTTGTTCCAAAGGCTGTGCATAGTGTTGTGAGGGATCAGGCTGAGGATGTCGCTAAACTTATCGGTGATTTCTGGAAGACACTAGAGAAGCAATGAACTGAAATCGAGCCAGTGGTTCCATAGAACAAAATCGGAGCATACCCGTGTGATTGCTCTTGCCTTCACCAGTAAAGTTGCTGACCTCTTTCGACCGCACAACGTTGAAGCAACACGAAAATGGAATCTGGGGAACTAACATTGTTCCAGATCCCGAAAGACATGCCACTTGAGAGGCTCCGCGTCAATAGTGTCATTTATAGTTCAATTATTGAACCAGCCACTTGGGATTGTCATGCTGGTTGGTTTATATGCATGACAACATTCCAGTGCAAAGACGTGACGGGCTAGAAGACGCAGTGACTTGACATACAATTGGATAACAAAGTATCCTTCCTCCAGGTCTCTCGTATCTCGTCGGATCTATCAGGGGCTGCTGAACGAGTTATAATATGCAACTTTCTGTTCTCCGGCACTTGCTCCAATTTCCCGCACTATCTATCTTTATTACTACTCAATACCGGCCTAAAAAAACTTCATAATGCCTGTCATTGAGATCAAAAGCCAAGACGACTACGACAAACTCCTCAAGAAGTATAAAGTCGTCATTTTCAATGCGAATGCTTCATGGGCTTATCCCTGCAAGACCATAAGCCCTATCTACGACAAGCTCTCCAAACAAATTCCCTACAACCCGGAAATCTTCGTCCTCGCTAAACTGGATATTGCCGACGCACCTGACCTTGCTGAAAAGCTTGGTATCCAAGGTGTTCCGTTTTTTATGGCTTACGAGAATGGAAATAGGAAGGATAGTGTCATGATGCCCAGTCAGAGTACGCTCCAGAAATTTCTTATCGCGTGGGCTGATAAGGCTCATGAGCTCGGGAAACAATGATAAAAAGAATGGATTTCGGGACTGAGAGACGTTTTTGATAAAGAACGAAGTTGAGGCAGCTTGGAGGCTTTCAGTTACTTTACTCCGGAAACAATTCTGAGGTGGCCGTTCTGGTGAAGACCTTCAAGTTCGGGGACATTCATTTCACAGCGGACATTAATACAGAACGGGTATAATCCAAGGCATATGGCTTCAGATTAAATAATAGTCTTAAGGTCCTTTTGGATGCAATGTTTGCCGTTTGTTTGCGGCTATGTTTTCGGTTATCCAAGTTGAGGTTACCGATACCTTATCTTATCGTGTCGTATCTGTCGGCCCGACATAAACTGTCGCACTGAAATCAATCATGGCGAAGACGGGAGACAACGTCAAAAGTGCACAGACAAGGACATTAATTACCATATCGTTAACTTGACAGCTTGTTTTGCAAATACTTCAATTAGAGCTTCTTGGAAACAGTCCCAAAAGTTCAACTGAGACATCAAGCCAGCAAAACAGGGATAAAACTTTCAGCTCCCCACCAGCTGAAGAACAGCATCAACTGTCTCTTCAGCCGCAGTAGCAAAAAAAGCATGGCTCGCCTTCTCAACTGTCACCTTCCTGTCGATCCCCCCTACAGCCGCATACATCTCCTGTCCCGCCGGGGGCACAACGCGATCTGCCCCGCAGATAACATAGCCTGCCTTTCCCTTATAATTCTCATCGGTAAGCGGAGAATAAGAAATTGGCGTGTTCATACTATTCAGCGCCTGATCTTTCAGTAAAGAGATATAATACTCTGCTTCTGAGTCGGGAATGTCGTGATACATTGTATCTTTGGCTCCTGTGAACTTGACCCAGCCCGTTGTCTCCTGTCATAATTAGAGCTTGTTAGTCTGTGGGGTTGCCCTGCGGCACGGGAAAGGGGCGGGGGTGTTGAATCACGTACGTTGTAATCAACCCACGGAGGGAGATTCTTTGCGTCTGTTCTCATCATGTCCAACGTTGTCTTTCCTTCAACGGGTGTAACAGCCGATACGTAGATCAGGGCAATGACACCACCTTTCTTGCCCGCATGATCCCGCTCTTTCTTGCTTAACCCTCCAACAGCCTGTGAACCATACATCCCGCCATAAGAATGTATCAACACAACGATATCCTTGCCATCCTCAATAAGCGGGAGCAAAAGCTTCCTCCTTAATGATTCAGCATCGTCTTGGCAAGTTGCGTTTGCGTCATGTAACCCCGGTGCGTTTTGACTGACGAATTGGTATCCCTTTTGCGTGAAGATCTTCTTTATGGGCTCGAATGACTCGACGGTATGCCATGCACCGGGTACAGCCAAGATAGTTGGGAACATGATAAAAAGCAAAAAGGGTGAGTGACAATGCAACCGCACAGATGATGTGTTGGTGGCGCAACGCAGATTTATAGTCACTTACTCAAGAATCAGTAGATCGAGTGCCCTCTCATATGCATGCCAATAATCAGCCTGGCTCTCGCGAAACCGCGATCTGACAGAGATGCCGAGAATTCTGAATACAAGGGCCTTTCCACAAATAGTATACCGACATTCTCGCGACCGAGTCATGAGCCCCGCAATACCCTAGATTTGGACCGACTCATGTTAATCTTAACTTAAACGTTAATACCCAATCGTAAAGGGAAATGCTACCGATGATCATTCTCAACTGGCTATGCCATATTTACTCCAAGTGTCTTCTCGCTAAACTCTAGTTCCTTTTCAAATGGTTTACTCTCTGTATGAGCTAGCAATATGGCTGCCAGTGGAGGTTCAGGCAATGTTACCTACGATTCAGCTTTTCTCAATGAGAGTCGACAGAATGAGGTTTATGCGACGCATATCTCATTTTTCGTCCTGATGATGATTATTGTGCCGTGCCGGTTCTTTTCATCGAGGTAGACAAAGAAGACGCTGTCTTGGGACGATTGGCTTGCATACTTTGCAGCCGTAAGCCGTGACAACCTCTCCGAAGTTTGACGTATCTGACATTCTTTACAGTTCAATACTGTTGGGGTATTCATCACAAGTATGTTGTGGCTTCGATTTGGCCTGGGTAGGCATCTTGTCTGGGTGATGCAAGACGATCCGAAGAACATCGAAAACTTCTTCAAGGCTATCGTTGCAAATGAGATCATGTACACGACGGCTTTGACCTGTGCGAGTCTCTCCCTTGTAGCGTTCTTCTACCACATTTTCGGCGTCTCAACGATGAGATATTTTCTGCACGGATTTGTCGCCTTCATCATTGCGTGGGCTATCTCGACGGTAAGGCTTACCACCCAAAAGCTCCGTGGTGAATGCTGACATGGCCTAGTACGTTCCCTCGATTCGAACATGCTGGCCTATTTCTAGCTTCTGGGATGGCACGAATTAGAATTGCATCGATCTATCCAAATTTTATGTTGGAGTCGCCATTGGAGGTAACGTCACTGACATTGGTCTGATGATTATTCCTCTGCCGTATATCTGGGCTCTGAAGGTACCCTTATACCATAAGATCTTGATCGCAGTCATGTTAGTATTTGGTAGTTTGTAAGTGTCTCTCCCCATATAGTGATTGTTATGCTGATACAACAAGTGCCTGTTTCGTCACAATCATCCGCCTCACCAAAGTCATCATCGTTGATCTGACCGATCCAACTTGGGGTACGGTCGACCTTATGATCTGGACCGGCATGGAGGTCTACAGGTATGCATTATCCTCTGAAGTAGCTGCGAAATCACTACTGACTGGTCAGCGCTGTGATCTGTTGCTGCCTCCCAACCATGCGTCCGCTCATCAAATTTGTCTGGAAGAAGGTTGGGTTGAAGCAATTGAGCTCAAGCGGGAACACAGATCCATCAAAGCCTACATCAAATGGAACTGGCATGTGGGGAAATAAGTCCCGTCAAAACTCAAGACATTTAACAGATGGCGTTCTTGCATCGAATGCAGACGAGGTGGAGTTGACGAAGCATGCTTATTACGAGCTGCATTCAGATAATGCTCATGGTCGGTCACAAGATTCCATCGCGGTGCATCAGCAAGTTTGAGCATAGAGTCATTATCAAATTAAAGGAGATCAAAATCGGTGGACAGTACGATATGGCGTCTTAGAATAAGCATAAATCGAGCATTGATGCTTGGAATCCGCGTCACCCGAGGCCGGGACTGTCTAAATGCCGAGAAGTGGGGCACCGGTCCCGAACTAACTGCGCCGTCCCGTCCCTAGCCCGATCTCAACGTTGGACCCGAAGCTTCTCTTTTCGGCCCTTGATCAGCATGTCCAATCGGAACTATATATAACCCAATATCCCCATCGAACTACCGCTCATTCTATCTACCAACTTATCTTTTCTACAGACAACATGGCAACTACCGAAGAAACATCCGTCGTGATCGTTGGAGGCAGCCTTGTAGGCCTTTCAACAGCCCTCTTCCTCTCCCATCATAACGTCCCCACCATCCTAATAGAGCGCCACCCCGGGAGTTCTCTTCACCCTCGCGCAATTGGCTACACTGCCCGTACAATCGAACTCTTCCGTACCGTTGGCGTAGAGTCAAAACTCAAAGGCATTCAATGGTCTGGCGGTCCTCCCCGCCGTATTGTTGTGGAGAGTCTCGCTGGAAAGTGGACTAAAGAACAAGGATGGACGCAAAAGCCCAAAGGTGGTCCACCAGTTTCTTTTGCGGAGTATTCGCCTACTGAAGGTGTCGCTATCGCTCAAGATGTCATTGAACCTGTTTTGAGAGATCGAGCGAGGGAGCTTGGTGCAGATCTCAGACTGGGCTTCACTGTTACGGGATGGGGTCAGAGTGATGAAGGTGTCGAAGTCGATGCCAACGGAAGCGACGGCAAAAAAATCCATATCAAAGCTAGGTACATGGTCGCATGCGATGGCAACCGCAGCCGTATTCGAGAAAGTCTCGGTATTCAACGTCATGGCGTTGGTCTTCTTCGGAAGCTCCAGAGCATTATGTTCAGATGCGAGCCACTTCAACATTTCCTGGACCACGGCTACAGTCAATTCCAGATCGAGGGTCGCGAAGATGGTTTCGAGGCTTTCATGACTACTTATGGCGGCGGGCGATGGATGCTAGCTTGGAACCTGGAGGCCGACGACCCTGATGCTGTTCTAGATGAAGCAACCCAGCGCGGCATGATCCGCAAGGCTTCTGGTGTAAAGGATCTCCGCGATGAAGATATTATACTCATCACTACTGGTAAATGGGACATTGGTGGTCTCATCGCGGATAAGCTTTCTTCTGGTCGTGTCTTCCTCGCCGGCGATGCAGCTCATGCCCTCCCTCCGAACCGTGGCGGTTACGGAGCAAACACTGGTATAGCTGATGCACATAACCTTGCATGGAAGCTCGCATCAGTGCTTCGCGGCGAATCCTCACCAGATCTTCTTGATACATATGACGTGGAGAGACGACCTGTTGCAGATGTCCGGCATGACCAGATATTTGCAAGGGAGGACTATAAGCGATACGTCGTCGACAAGGAATGGCCTGGAAAGAATGTTGAGATCTTGGATGATGTGGCGATGGAGTTCGGGTATCTCTACAACTCAAAGGCCATTGTCGGTGGTTCAGATGGATCTGTTCCCGTCAAGAGGCCGGATGAGTGGAATGGACAACCAGGTACCAGAGCGCCCCACGTTGCACTCGAAGGTGATCATATCTCAACTTTGGACTATTTCGGTACATCCTGGATTGTTGTCTCAAAGGATAAAAATTGGAGTCAGCTGGTGGCTGAGGCATCTAAGGCGATAGGCGTAAAGATTGCGTTTGTGCACGTTGGAGGTGACGTTACCGAGAAGAATAAGGGCGACTTCAACAGGTTGTATGGTGTGGAAGTTACCGGCTGTTCGTTGATTCGGCCTGATGGTTTCGTTGCTTGGAGAGCACCGGCGTGGCTGGCGGAAGCACAAAAGGAGTTCATGCAGGTGTTGGGTCAGGTTTCCTTCTCGTCGAAGCATACAGATGGGTTGCGCTGAAGGTCCCTCGTCGCAGCAGTAGCTTCGAAACCCGTATGGCTTTCCCCAGGCAATGATCTCAGTGATCAACATGTCACTACTTGAAAAGATCAGTAGCCATCATATCTGATGATAGGACACGCTCGCCAAATTTGTCATTCTTGGTCTAGGTCGTCTTCCTCGTTTCATCGCAAAGAGGTTTAATGTGGAAGCGAATAAAGCAAAGTAGAACAGTCAATGGTATTAACTAGTAGTAGAGAATAATATAATGGTCAGTTCAGAAGTTTATAGCCAAGAAGTATAGTTTAAATGTGCAGTAACCGAGCCACCACTCCGTACAGATGCATTCCATCCATCACACTCTAGTTAAAGGGTCGGCAGTAGTACACGGTCTCAACAGTCCAACCATCAACACTATACAAAACCACAGGCTTTCTAACAGCTCCGGTTTGCTTCCAGCAGTTATACGTATGGTATCCATTAGTGCCCGTGCCAGCCCAAGCGTTGTCATGCTTGCTAGCCGCATCCGCAAAGATATTTGACGTAAAGGACACGCCGATGCCAAAAGTACCTAATTCCCAGTCAACTTCTGCTTTCTCCGGGCTTCCGAATGACTTACCCTTTACGGGTTGACCTTCCCATATGACGTGGCTTCCTGTACATCGACTACCGAACAGTGCTTCTACTCTCACGGGTCACTTAGCTTTAGTCAACACATGGGTTACTTGCAATTGACACTTGTGGCTCACATTTAACTACAGAAGAAACAAATCATTGCTTTGGAACAAAAAAAAGAAAACAGCAACCGAAAATGGAGCAAACATGCTTATCTCGCAATGCTAATCAGAAGACGGGGGAGACTTTGGCCACATTTCCCACTCTATCACATCCTCCCATCGAAGTATCTCATCATCCTCGTCGTCACCATAATCATGATAATAACCATAATCCTCACTCTCATCGTCGGGAACAGGCGCTGAGTAATACATGTTCCTCTGTTTATTTCGCTTGCGCTCAGCTCGTTTCGCTTTTTCAGCCTTGTGTTTCTTGCGTGCCCTCTTTGCCCATTGCTTTAACTTGTCAGGGTAGCATATGCACCACAACGCAACCTCTCGTGCCGCCATAGCGTCTTCCAAAGCATCGTGAGTGTTGGAACCCTGTCGAATACGCAAGTTCAACAAGTCTGCACAGAGAAATTGAAGACTCCATCGACGACCAAAGGAAGCGCCCGGTCCAAACACCGCTTCTGCTGTAAGAATAGCAGTATCGAAAATCTTTCGATGTGATAATCGAAGCCTTTTTAAATCTTGCTGGAGAGATTGTCCAACCATTGCCGTCTCTGTGTTGATATGCTTGAGTAGCTCTTGTCGTGCTGCTTCCCAACCACGGAGAACTTGTCCTTGGGATGCGGCTATAGCGAGTGTCGCCGGCCTTATACCATGAATGTTGGTACGCCAGTCAATGATGGGCTCATGAGGTTTGACAAAAGAATTGAGCAAAAGTTCGCCAGTGAAAAAATCGATCACGCAGATGGATATAATTTCACTTTCGCCATTTCTGACCCCTGCCATTTCGCAATCTAGGGCAACTGCCTTTCTTTTGGGATCGAGAGAGGTAGGATGAGTAGCCATAATGGTTTGCTTCGTGATGGCGGCTGGTCGAGCGTTCTCTGGAGTTTCCTCCCCCAAGACATAGCCCTCCCTTTTGAGGCGCTCAGAAGAATGGCATTTGCGAATGAGACGGTCATATATAAGTGAGTTATCTAGTAGTGAGAACCCTTCGTAGTTTTGGTCTTGGAAGTGAAATGGTCGTGGAGGTTGAGGTGATAATACGTTTACCACTCGGTTGTGAGATAGTATAACCGCCGGCAAGTTCCTATGCTTTGCTTCATTATGCTGGGACAAGGCTGCTGTGCTGCAAAACCATCTGATGCAGTACTCACAGCACTGGTTGCTTTCATGGTCTGCATCTAAACAATGTTTTGCTAATTGGGAAGGGTTTTTGAAAGAAGTAGAGCATACTCTGCAGCATCGCTGGCTGTTCTTGTTGATTTTGACCATTGTAGAAGATGTTCGAAAAGGAGAGTTGAGCAAAGTGAAAGAAGAAAAGTAGGAGGTGCGATGGGGCATTTGTTTACGAGCTGCATGTTGGGCCTCAGCGCTTGGCAGGCCTCCTGAGTCAATTATGTGTTGGCAATACGGATGCAGGATGGTGGCGCAATCATGCGGTCCAGGCAGTACACCTCGACCCAGTTGCGTAGCCAAGCCCGCATCTGCAGCAATACGAATCATATCCCATCATTTGATTTGTGTAATGTATACGTATCTTTGTGAAAGTTAACAGACTTGCATTCCAGTCCCTTAATAAAGACAAGGTCCGGTAGTGGCCTGGCATCGTGAAGTAAACAGACATCGGCTACACAAAGGTAATTAGTTTAGCCGTCCATTGGAATGTACGATAAGCGCTCTAGTAAGTGTTATCTAGTGCGGGGTTTGAAATGCATCCTCAAGCTGAACCAACAAGCTCCGTCATGTCTTGACTATCTACTTTTTCAAGGGTCCGCGATACATGCGGGAGGCCGACCTCTCTGTCATCCAGTCAGATTTATCCGGCTGCAGCGGCCAGCAAATTCCCACAGACGCGAGACGTAGGACTTGATCATCAGTACATTTGGAAGAGGCTTTCACTTGTAACATTGGTCTTGACAATAAGAACGGGGGCTCTTCCCGTGGATACCACTCGTCTTGATTACATATTCCTACAACCAAAACTCCCACTCTTTGCATCTTACAAACCACTTTTCGCCATCTTAGATATGTCATCCTTCCAACAAATTCAATCAGACTTGCATGCTAGTCAAAGCCAGCTACCGCATCCCATCCATGCCATTGCCAAGCACATCCTGAGGCTCTCGGAGCTTCCTTGGTTCGTATGTAATGATGAACTCTCGAAACAAAGCGTATCTGCAGGGCGCATGCGGCATAACTGATAGTTTTGCTGACAATTTCAATCAAATGCACCAGCGAATCGAAGACTTGCAAGGCAGGCAAGGATGCAGGTGACATACTGAGAATGTAGGCATGTACAGAGTGACCTGGCTCCAAATCGTTAACCTTCCTCGAATAGATATGATACAGCACAGCATCTTGTGTCAGTAATCGACAGCCTTGATCCGCAGCCAACTTTGAAAGCACGTCAAGTAGCCAAGCGAGCGCCTACATCGACACTTGGATTCGAATGGTATTATGAAACCACTTTTTGGTCTTGAGATCTCAGAAGTACGTACTCTGAAAAACGGTGTACCACACGACGTGAACTCCAGACTCGTTCAGCTTCTCGCGCTGAATGTCACTGACAAGGTATTGCGTGTCCCAATCTTCACACAGCTTCTGCGACGAGAAAAGTCTCCAGTTGAATGTTCGATCTGCACTGAACCTATTTAAGTATTTATGATCTAATTGGTGAAGCCTTGAAAAATTGAAATACCATTTGCAGTGATTACGATGGGGACTGGAAGTGGAAGGTTCTCCATTTCCCTCGCAAGCTTGGCCAGAGGTGCTCTCATACTATTGACTTCTGCATTGAGTGTTTAGAGAACTACATCGAGGCTCAGCTTGATCAACATGGCAGAGCTGGATGTCATCTACTCACTTGCCCTTCTTTCGATTGCGTTCGGCGACTTGAATACTGTATGCGCGACAAGAGACATTTTCAAAGTAAGCACTCTTTCAAGTATTTAGTAGGAAAGCTTGGTTCTAAAACGCTCAAAGATACGATGAATACTTGAAGCTAGAGGCTTTGAGCAACTTGCCTTCTTTTCGATGGTGTCTTGCCGAGAAATGTTCCTCTGGCCAGATACATGACCTCATCGAGAGTAACCACGTCTCATGCGAGGAATGCGGTTACGAGATGTGCTTCCAACACCAGGTGAAATGGCATGCTGATTTGACCTGCGAGGAATTTGATAGCATGCAGGACAATGGAGACCCTCGGTTCCGTGAGACCCAAAACTGGGTCAATGCCAACACCAAGCAGTGCCCTTCATGCGGAGTCAATGCACAGAAAGGCCCGGGTTGTTTTCACATGACTTGTAAGCCACAGAAAGATTAACCACACTTGATCTGTTCTGACTTTAGTTATAGGTACGCTCTGTAGCCATGAGTTCTGCTGGGAATGTCTCGCGAGCTGGAGCGATATCTTGCCAAGATCAGGGCAGTACAATCAACTGGCTCATCGAGAGGGCTGTTACTTCACGTCCAGCAACCGCCAGCCTACACAGGTTACTGGGGAGAATATACCTATCAGGTAATGGGTCGGCTTTGCATCAAGTGCAGAACACTTAGAGCCACATTTACTTATATTAACCTGATTTTCATACTAAATGTAAATTAATTGAGACAACCAATCACCAAGATGACATCAGCGGCTTTTCATCTAATTCGTTGTTACCATTCGATGGGCTTTAACATCGAGGCTTTCCAGCCGAGACGTAAATAGTGACTATTGCGGAAGGACCTAAAGATGAACTCCAAAACAAAGACGTAAGTCAAGCACCCATGTAACCGACCCCCCCTGGTAACCGACCCCCGCCTCAGACACGTCTTCAGACGCGTCCACACCAGTATTTAAATCCACGATAAATCGAGTTCTTCTTCAATTCACTTTTTTCTTTCTTCATCCTCTTCTTTTACTTCTACAGTGCCGGTATACTCTGCGGACGACCTAGAAAATGCCATTGCAGACGTCAAGAATGGGGTCTCTTTGAAGACCGCCGCGAAAAAAAACGGTCTACCACCCAGCACCCTACGAGGT
>JABEEM010003313.1:0-10831 GCA_013363185.1 Fusarium secorum | reverse complement strand
TCCGACTGCCTAGCTTGCAAAGGCTACCGGCAAGGGCAGCCTAGACCCTTTAAAAAAAGGAAGGAAAAAGGAGGCTATCTACAGCCGATATCAGGAAATCAACGAAGGTCGCAGACCCGATACGGCTGTAAAGTATGTGAGGTAGCTATTTGTAACTCGGCTGACTGCTGGTACTTCTATCACACGCAAATTTAGGCGCGTGCAAATGTACCTTCGGTTGCGCTCATTTTGATAGGTCCTAGACCCCTGTCGTGACCTCCTTGACGACTTGTGCCGCTCAAAGAGATAACCTGCAACGGAAACACGACACTCCACTATTTTCTTCGAATCAGCAGAGCCCAAACTAAACTCTTCGACCTCTTTTTTCTATCTTGGGCCAAGACTAGAGCCGACCAGATAAAAAGGTGGCCCCCCCCATCTTTCTCTCCTCTTCGACAACTTGTCACGTTTCATCACGACAATTCTTATATTTTTAAAACTGCTCCAACGCCTCCCCGTTGATACGAACCCGTTATCAACACAAACTCATCACCTTTGAGCACTTGACAACTGCTCAAGCTCCTCACCAAGCTCGACCCGCCTTTGGTCTCTTAAAGGCACCGCCTTCACCACGGCTCCTCCGGCCGTGAGCTTCGTCAGTGACAAAGATTTCAGCCTCTGCAAGCCCTCTCACATCATCAACGCGATCCCCCCTCCCGCTGCTATTGCTGCTCGACCATAAGCTCCTCGATCTCTCCGTCTTGCACGACCCTCGATCCGACTACACTCCCCCGTCGTTCTTCGACACCCGTCAGCTGCCGCATAGGAGGTTTACAGAGGTTCTTCCTCTAGCCGAGGAAGAGTCGAGGAGGCCTCGCCAGTCCACTGAGGGATCAGTCTGCTACCGCTCTCGACCGCCCTAACACCAGCTGAACCCCCGTACGTTCAAGCTTCACTCTACTATATATACTTTTCTACAAAGTATCGCCTTTCTCTAGTTCACGGACTTAAATCCCTCTCCCAACTTCCCAACGAAACCCCGCAACTGTTTGGGATATGGTTATGGCAACGGCTGTCCTCGACACCTACAATCATAATGTCAATCACCCTCATATCGCATTAAAGAAACCCCTGCTTCAGGAACCTCTTGAGCAATATGGCGTGATTACTCCAAAGCAACTCATCGGCCAGGCTCTCCACCAGCGCGTGGAGGCCATTGACCATGAGATGTGTGAGCCTGGCGACGAAGATACTTTCTTCGTCGCCGACCTCGGAGAGGTCTACCGCCAGCATCTTCGCTGGAAGAAGAATCTCCCTCGAGTCCGGCCCTTCTATGGTGAGTACGATTCTCGACAATATGCCGTGATACACACTAACAAGCACCAGCCGTCAAGTGCAACCCCGATCCTCAGATCATCAAGCTTCTGTCTGAGCTCGGAACCGGCTTCGATTGTGCCTCCAAGACCGAGATTGAGCAGGTCCTGTCTGCAGGACTTAGCCCCGACCGCATCATCTACGCCCAACCCTGCAAGACTAACTCGTATGTCCGATACGTCAAGTCTGTGGGAGTCAAACAGATGACCTTTGACAATGCCGATGAGCTCTACAAGATCGCCAAGCTCTACCCAGGAGCTGAGCTCTTCCTGCGCATCATGACCGACGACAGCGAGTCTCTGTGCCGCTTCAGCATGAAGTTCGGTGCTGCCATGGACACCACTGAGGGACTTCTCGCTCTGGCCAAGGACCTTGGTCTCAACGTTGTTGGCGTCAGCTTCCACGTTGGATCTGGTGCTTCCGATCCCCTCGCCTTCTACAAGGCCGTGCGCGACGCCCACACTGTCTTCCAGCTGGCCCACGAGTTCGGCTTCAACATGCGCACCCTCGACGTTGGTGGTGGCTTTAGCGGCGATACCTTCGAGACCATGGCTGCCGTCCTCGGTGGCGCCCTCGACGAGTTCTTCCCGCCGCACAGCAACATCGAAATCATTGCTGAGCCAGGCCGATACTACGTTGCCACCGCCTTCACCATCGCCTGCAACATCATTGCTCGCCGAACTGTTGAGGACCCCACTCTCGATGGCAAGGGCTACATGCTCTACGTCAATGATGGCGTTTACGGCAACTTCTCAAACATCATGTTTGACCACCAGCAGCCGATCGCCAAGGTTCTCCGCGCCTCCGGTAAGACTCTCTTCGAGACCACCGCTGCCCATCCCACTCCCGAGGGTGAGGGCTTTGAGTATTCCGTCTGGGGTCCTACCTGCGATGGCATCGACCGCATCACTGAGAGCACTCGCTTCGACTCCATTCTCGATGTCGGCGACTGGCTGTACTTTGAGGACATGGGTGCCTACACAAAGTGCTCTGCCACCCAGTTCAACGGCTTCTCCAACGCCCACGACGTTATCTACGTCTGCAGCGAGCCTGGTGCCAAGGCTCTTCTCGGTCTGTGATTTCAATCACTTCTTGCACCTTTATGGCTAGCGAACCCATTTCTTTCGTATTCTCTTTGGAGAATCCTTTTGTTCGTATATTTTAAATCTCATCATGGGCCGATGAAAATAGCAACATAAAAGTTGACAGTCAATGTTTGAAAAAGAGAAAAGAGCTAGATAGACGGATCTTAGATTATACTTAATTCCTGAACTGTCAACCTCAGACACCTCTGTAATCCTCTTGCGAGACATGTTGTACGACGGCACCCGCATTTATTACAACTCACAGGATCACACAGATTTTCTCGAGGACTTTTATTCGTTGACAGTTTATGCATGTTTAATCCCTGCGATTAACAAAAACCGTCCTTGATATCTTTAAACGAAGCATCGATGCTGATGCCAACTCCAAACTCCATGCATACTTCCTGCATCCCTGATGACCGATACCAAATACTGTACATGATCATATCCCCATGTTTCGTGTTTTCATGAAAACTAATTAAGTTTTTGTCGGGGTCCATGCACCTTGCTCTCTGCCGTTGTCCCATCTCGTCTATGTACCACGGAAGAGGAATTGCATGTCCTGGGGGGTGAGTGATTCCATGGCCTTGGTGTCGGAGTTGACAGTGGAGTGAATCATGTTAGTCTTCTTCTCCTGAATCAACACCATTCGACTTTCCACAGAATCCTCGATACACAGGCGCGTGATAGTGCAGGGTCGAGTTTGTCCAATGCGATGGCATCGGTCAGCGGACTGCCACTCAGCGGCTGGATTCCACCATCTATGTAATTGTTAGCAGCTACTCAGATGACAATGTTCGTTTCAGACACTTACGGATCAACAATGAATACTCGAGAGGCTTCGGTAAGGTTCAGTGCCACACCGCCAGCCTTGAGAGAAACCAGGAAGCATTCAACGTCCACGTTGTTCATGAAATGTTCGATCGAGGCCTGTCGTTGGGCAGGTGTCATGCTACCATCAAGCATGACTGTAGTGATACCAGCTCGGCGGAGACGCCACTCGATGAGCTGCAGCATGGTAGTAAATTGAGAGAAGATGATCGACTTGTGTGAGGCGTTGTCAGAGCGAAGTTTGTGTAGCTCATGAACAAGAAGTTCAATTTTGGAAGAGGAGGTCCAGTTCTCCATCTTGATTCGATTGATGATGGAGTTTTTCTTGACGAGATTCTCATCTTGCTCCATCTCTGGCTGTTCCAGATCGATCGAGAGGGGAATGTGACAACGGGGGCAATCAGGTTCATCAGTAGAGCGGACGTAGCTACCAACACAGGCTCTGCAAAAGTCATGCTTACACCGACTACGAATTGCGTCTTCGGCAGGCTCATCGCAGATGCAACAAACAAGCACGTTTTGTCCTCCTTCAGCGTTCTTCTTCGTAATAAGATCGGGGTGATCAGCAACTTGTCTCATCTGCATAATGAGGCCAAAAATGTTGGCATAATTGTTCAAGAGAACACCCTGGGCGACATACGTATCAAACTTGCGCTGGCCGTTCGTCATGATACTGTTCGCGAAGTCGTTTTCCTCTTCTCCGAAAAACTGTCGGTCAACATAAACCTCCTTGACGGGAAGTTCCATAGAGTTGGTGTGGTCTTTCTTTAGACGGCGCAGCATGATACGATCTGTCATCAAACGCAGTCTATCGAAAGCCGTTTTGCCTGCGCCTCTATTCCCATATTTCTGAATAGGGTTCAGTAGTTCTTGATTGAACAGAGAAACATGTTGCACTCCCGGATGATTGCAGCCAGTACAACGACTGTTCTCGTCCATTGACCATTCGAGCGTGGAGCACGGACACTGCTTGCAAAGATACGATGCAAAGTCGTCGACTTCTAAGAAACGAACTAGAGAGAAGAACTCTCCGATGCGGTTCTGCAAAGGCGTGCCCGTCAAACACCATCGGTAGGTAGTCTTGAGAGCAAAGCATGCTTTGGCTGTCATGGTGGTGCGTGTCTTGATACAGTGTGCTTCGTCCAGAATAACTCGATGGAAATCGATTGCATGAATAGCACTCTTTTCCTTGTATATGCCGTCCTTTCGCTTGAACCCCTTTTCCTGCTTGCGATAGACTGACTCAAGACTGTTGTACGACATCATAATAACGTCGAATTTCTTGAGTTCCCTCACGGTGATCCCCTTAGTCTTCTGGTTTGTTCCATGGAAAACAAATGTGTTCAAGGCTCCATCTGTGTAAGACTTGATCTCTTGCTGCCATTGCATGAGCGCAACAGGGGGCACAAGAACCAGGGACGGCTTTCCCACACGATAATCAGACATAATCAGAGACACAGCCTGGATCGTCTTTCCTAAGCCCATCTCATCACCGAGTAAGCCACCTTTGTATTTTGTCTTCTCCATCTCCATCATCCAAGCAAGACCTTCAAGCTGGAATGGCTTGAGTTGGCGTGAAATTCTTTCCGGTTGTGCAGCCTTCGCAGGCTTGATCACTGGCTCCTTTTTAACCTTGTCCCACATGTTTTTGATCTCAGGGTGGTGTTTCTCCAAACGTTCTCGTTCTCTAAGTGTACGTCTGCTAACACCCGGGTTCCTGAAACCCCTTCGATTGTTGGAGATACTCGTGATTTGATCCATGTTATCGGCGTCATCTGCATCAGCATCGCTACTACTCAAGTCGATATAGCCGTCATTGTTGTCAGTTGCAAAGTCTGTAGACTCGGCATCACCTAAAGCGTTTTCCAATGCATCGAGTTCATCGCCAGACGGGCCATCAGCTTGCGTAGCCTTCCTTGCGGAACGGGAACTAGTCGCAGCAGGTGCCTTGACACGGGGTACAGTGCTTGTCATGGGACGCGCTGGTCGCTTTCCCGCCGCTTTTCTCGACATGGCCATTGGAACGTCTTCGTCATCACTAGAGATATCTTGAGCTGCTCCCTCGTCACTAGCGTCATCATCGGCAAAGGATTCATCCTCAAATGAGCTCAATGACGAGCCGCTGTCCAGGTCAAGGCCTTGGGCTATCTCCGCATCCATGTCGATGTCCTCATCATCTGAGTCGGGGATAACTTTGGGCTTTTTTGCTGGGTGACCACGCTTGGCGGTAGAGTCAGTCAGAGTCGATGCTCGTTCTCGCTTGATAGAAGTCTGAGCGGGAGTGCTGAAACTACCGGGGAGCGAAGGTCTAGTACTTCTTCGTAGGGGAAATGATGATGATGCGGCACTGGACGCTTGCTTGAACTCTTCATCCTGGAGGCGACGAGCTACTTGAGCGTCTCGAGAATTGTCAAGATCCTCGTCGTCCGAGTCCTGAATGACCATCCGGCCGTTGTTGGCTCTCGAGTTCATGGCATATGCGCTCTTTCGCAGACCTCTCTCGCGGTGAATGGGGCGAGAGGTAGAAGGAGCAGGAAGTTGGACTTCGAAAATAGCTGATTTGTCATGGTCGACCGCTGCCGGGGTTGGCACTTTGCTAGACGCAGGAGTTGAATACTCGCTCCCTGTATCTGGGTCTAGTGGTGTGGGAACTGATGACACGGACTCGCTCTCAATGACGGGTGCTTTGCTTGGGCGGCCACGTCGTTTAGTGGGAAGTGCGATGTCAGAAGTAGGAAATTGAGACAGAGGTGATGCCTCGACTTCGGGGATACTCTTCCTAGGTCTTCCTCTTGGGCGTGATCCAGAGGGAGCATCCTGCGGAAGATCTACAGCTGAGGTGGGAGTTGGTATAGAGGCAGCCTGACTTCTAGTCCTGGCTGAGCGGGTCACTCGGTTAGAAGCAGTAGATGTATCTCTAGAAGCTAGAATTTGTCAGTGAGAAATAATGAGCAGCTACGGCATCAGACTTACCATCTGCTGGAGTGATGGGCGTACCCCGAGCGGAAGGGCGACCTCGAGGCATGATGTCAGTTGGTCCAAGGGGATGATCTGCTGATTTGAAATCGATACGAGATGAGACGGCGTATCGCCCTCTAAATGGGACTCTCGAGCGCACAGCTGCACGATGAAGGACAAAAATTAAAAAGTGTTTGGCTTTGTTTTCTTTCAGAAATTTGAAATCAAAAGATGGGAGCCTGGTGGAAGGTAAGGGTGGCAGTTGACCCCTGTCTGTTGGCAGCTCACTAATGCACAGCCGTGAATGCAGTGTTGGGCAGTGACCGTGAATAGATACAAAGTGATTGACTGCGGGCAACAACAAAAGAACAATCACACAAATAAACGACTGACATTGACAGAATCTGTTCAATGAGATGAGAAAGACCCCAAATGGATGAACAATGAAAGCGTGAAGATGAAGGGAAAAAGTCAGAAAGTTAAAGGCAAATCGCCACCAGCTCCTTTTTTTCGGGGCGTTGCTTCCTGTCTGATACCCCAATTCACGATTCACAGTGTCGGAAAGAGCACCCCGCTACGCGCAGGCACGTGTCAGGGGCCAGGGGGTCTTGATTGTCGATCTGATTGGGGTGCATCGTTCCTGGCAGGATCGGGGACAGAAAACATTGGTCAATCCCACTTACAAGAACAGTTCGCTATAAGTTGCATGATATATTATGGGTTCATTTATAACTCATTATATAACAAGACTTATATTGCTAGAAGCCCGAACTTTTGCTAAATTTGTACCAAGTTACCTAACTTACCTCAGTCTTTTTGTCATTTAGGATCGAGATCCCGAGTTTTCTTTCCTTCCCAGGCTACCGATGAATTCTGTACCCTGATGCTGAGATCCTCGATTTGCCACTCAAGGGGGTAGTGCATCACGTGACACGGTGTCAATCTCGTGAAAGAATGCGCAAGCGGGAACGCCACTGCACGGCACTGCACTTGCCCGAGCTGCTTCAGACCTTACTTTTTTTGCGCCAACTCCTTTTCAAGCGTGAATCTCCCCTCCCTTTCATTATCTTGGTGGCTAATGTGGTCGCCGAATAGTGAGGAATCTGTTCTTGTGTTTTTCTTTTCCTTTTTCTAGGTCACTTCCATTCCTCCATCATGTACGTTTTTCTCATAACCATAGAGTGGCGATAAGCTTATCATATACAGGGCGCGGGCACGCAGTAACAACCAGAATGCTCAAGGCCAAAACGGTCAAAACACTCAGAATGGTCAGAATGGTCAGAATGGCCAGCAAACTCAACCTAATCGACAAACTCGTGCTGTCTATGGACCGTAAGTAAAATACTATTTTCAGCCACATACTCGTACTAACATGACAATAGTCAATCAGCGCTGACCGATTTCCTTGCTGTAAGTTTATGGCTGTCACGAAGAGCACGTCGCTATAGCATACTAACCTTGATCAGTCCCACAACATCTCTGCTGCTCAGATTCGCTCAGATGCTGACGCACGTCGCCGACAAGCCGCACGTGACGATGCAGCTGAAGATGAGAACGGCAATGGCGAGTCTTCTGCAGCAGGTGCCAGATCTGGGCGACGTTCTAGTCGCAACAACAATGACGAAGCTTCGCTAAAGCGTAAACGAGAAGAAGAGAAGAAGCTGGCAAAGATCAAGGAGAGCAAAGCTTTCAAGAAGCGCAAGCAACGATCAGACTTATCTGATGACGAACTTGCTCGTGCGTTAATGGAATCGAACTCTGGCCCTCTGCCTGGGCAGATAGAGCACTGCGAAATTTGCGAGAAACGCTTCACTGTATCACCTTATTCGCTTGCTGGCCCTAACGGGGGGCTTCTTTGTCCTCCTTGCGGCCGAGAGATAGCAAAAGAACGAGAAGGCGGCCAAAAGAAGAGGCCAAAGAAGCCGGTCAATACGGGTCCTGTTGGAAGACGTCGCGCAATTCAAAGTCGGATACTTGACGGTGATGTTGGTACCAAGAGCTTGGCTACTCTATGTGTACAGACTCTGGCCAAGAACGTCGATCTGGCTGACAGCCTTGGGGACCTTCCTGATCACTTGGTCGACAAAATTGCACGCATGTTCTCTAAGCGTCGGCTGCTCAAGCCAGAGACTTTGCCACTTTTCGTCCAGCCCGGCACCGAGGACCTCCATATCTATGATGGCGCAAAGCTTGGTGAACAAGATTACATTTCCATCTTTCAGACGGCCTCGAAACTCAAAAATCTCAAGATCCGATGTGGCATCCAGTTCAAGGATGAAGTCATGGATTACCTCTTGTCCCGTGACATCAATCTCGAAACATTCTACCTTCACGGAGCCAATCTTTTGAGCGATGAGAAGTGGCATAAGTTCTTCCAGGAGAAGGGCGAGAAGCTGAAGGGCATCCAAGTTTATTATACAGACAATCACTTTGGAGACGAAACCATAGCCACGCTGAAAGATCATTGCCCCAACCTCAAGCGACTCAAGGTTGAGAACAACCAAAAGCTGACCAACGACGGTGTCAAAACGATTGCAAGTTTGTCGGCTCTAGAGCATCTTGGACTTCAGCTACAGCATAAGACTGAATCTGACGCTTACATCGAAGTCGTCTCGAAAATCGGTGCCAATCTCAAGACCTTTTCTCTGAAGATTGTTCCTGAAGTTGACGATGCGCTGTTGCAGGCTATTCACGAGCATTGTCGCTCCCTTTCCAAGTTCCGAATCACGGACAGCGAGTTTATGACTGACCAGGGTTTTGTTGATCTTTTCACCAGATGGGCCAATCCTCCCTTGCGCTTTGTGGATCTCCAGAAATGTCGACAGATCGATGCGAGTAAGCCTCGGGAGAACCCAGATAGCGTTGGACTCTGCAGTGAGGGTTTCAAAGCGTTGATGGCCCATTCGGGTGAGAAGCTTCAGTACCTCAACATTCACGCTTGTCGTCATATCTCACGCGAGGCTTTTGAAGAGGTCTTCCACGAGGATGCTCAGTATCCAGAGCTGAAAGAGCTGGAAATCAGCTTCTGCGAAGAGGTGACTGATTTCATATTGGGGTCAATCTTCCGATCTTGTCCCAAGATCCGAGAGGTAAACGTTTTTGGATGTATGAAGGTCAAAGAGGTTCGCGTACCTCGTGGTGTCATCCTCGTTGGTGTTCCTAATGCTCAGGGCATGATGGTTGAGGGATCTTATGATTAATCCCTGATACAGCGCGTGGTGACTGGTGTTTGGAGTTATGAAACAATCTTAGCATGGCCTTTGAGTCAGTAGCAGGGCATTGCATGGCACACGGTATTGTGTAAAGCTAGTGAATGAAATATGTTTTATATCCTATTTGCATCATATGTACTATGGTTTCGTTCATGAATCATGTCATTTCCCATTAAACCTCATACCCTGGTTAAGAGCGGGCCTGGTTATTCTTCACATACTCCTTATCCATCTGGACATAAGAGTTCAGCTTCTTCTCAAGCTCGGCATCAGTCATGGTGGCCCTCTTGTCGACGCTGTCGGCGCTTCTGTATCGTCGCCAAGAGAATCCGCCAGCGTTACAGGCGTCAGTCGCCTGGAAGTAATGCAGATGAGCAGCAATATCCAAACCAAGAGTTCCACCGTTGCATCCAAGGTTGGCAGCACCCTCACAGACCTTGACATCGCTGATGGTGTAGTCAACCTTGTCACCTCCACTGCCGGACAGCCAGAACTCAGGAGTTGTGTGTCTGTATCCGAAGATCAGAGGAGGGAGACGAGGGACAGGGTCATCGGCGTGTGTAACGCGGTACTCTCCACCAGCCTGGCCTGAGACGAAGGATGAGAGCTGTGCGTTTCCGACACGGGGAGAACCGTAGGTGTAGATGTCGACTGGTGTTCCACCGACTCTCAAGTTTGCGGCAGCGAGAACGGCCACAGCACCTCCGAGGGAATGGCCTGTAGAAATGACCTTGAAAGAAGGGTTCGCCTTGCGAGCGGAGGCAACAGCAGCGGTTGCTTTGGATGAGATCTCATTCCAGGCTCGCTGGAAGCCAGAGTGTACACCACATCCAGAGACGAGACTGCAGTCTTCCTGGCCGAAGTCGAGGTTGGTAAGCCAGTTTCGAATGTTGATGCTTCCGCGGAACGAGACGACGATTTCCTTTCGGGCAGAGTCTGTCGCGACGTAGCCACCGATACCTGTCTTGGAGCCACTGGGTGTGTAAGCAAGGGTATGATGTGTTTGTGCCGGTTTGGACTTACACGAAAGATGTCACGATGGTAGCTCCATTGCCCTGAACGGTTGGACAGCCATTGTTGGAGCAGGTGATCTTTGAACCAGCCGCGGCTTCGGAGTTGCAGTAAGCTGCGGCGCCGTGTTGGATGTAGAACTTGAAGTTGCTGAAGTCGGTTGTGGTGACACCAACAGCTGGGGATGTGAGCTTATGAAGTAACTGGAGTGGGATTGTGTTTACCTCGCTCCTCGAGAGAGTTGACGTAGTCGTCGAGAGCCACAGGGCTAGCTACCGCGAGGGTGATGGCCGAGAGGAGTGGTAGAAGAAGCATCGTGACAAGAGATAGAGTCCAAGGTATGGGTGTAAGTGAGGGTAGGCTGGCGAGGTGCAACTCCTA
>JABEEM010003310.1:1453-17326 GCA_013363185.1 Fusarium secorum | reverse complement strand
GGGCGGTCACCGAAGAGGCATCGTCAATATCGGACATCTTGACGGTGATGAGCGTGGTGCTCGCGGCTAACTTTTGGCCGTGCCAGCAGGACTTTTGTCAGATATTAAGGTGAATCGTGTATATTTCTTGATTCTGTCGCAATCGAAGGACTATTGAGACCTTATATCTTCGACTGGTTCCTTCTAGGACTTGAGTCCTAGAAAGTCCTAGATGAAAGTCCTACGATCTAAGTTTAGGGCTTCAAACTTTAATCCTGAACCTTAATCCTGAAGTTGAGGGTGAACCCTCCAATATTCAACAATTAGGCTGCAGTTCTAGGCGAAGCTCTTCATCTATATGCAGCCATGGCTTAGGCAACGGCCAATCGGAAAAGTGGACAAGCTTAGCCTCGCTATACGCTCTGGCAGGGTCCCAGGGCTCTATTTCGGAGCCCAGATACTTGGCATGGCTCTCGCTGCGAAATTCGCCCGTCAACAGGGCGTAACGACGATGCGGGAGGACCATGGCGTTGTTGCGATACAAAGAGTTAATAATCTCCATATCATAGTCGTTACTGGATGCCGCATCCATCTCGCTCATGATGCGGGCAAACTCTACCTCGGAAGGCTCAATAAGCATGAGCATAGTGGAAAGGATCTCCTTCATTGGGAACAGCCAGTAAGCCCGAGGCATAGCTACTGGTATAGACGGCAGAAAAAATAATTCATCCATAGATTCCAAGAGAACAGAGTCAGAGTCAATACAGAGAATACGACTATATTGAGTCTGGTTAAAAAGAAGGAGCTTGGTAAGAGAATCAGCCCACGTAGCTGGATCCGTGGGTAGCAAAGGTCAGTTTTGCCCTGGACCGATAACACGTCTAGCCTGAGGCTCTCAATATGATCACTTACGATCCGTATTATCCTTATGTCGAACCGTAATAGGAACAAGCTTGACATCGTACTTGTCGCGAGCTTTTGCAAGCAACCGAGCATTGCTAGATTTGTGATCTGAACCTAGCATGTGGGAGGGATATATCATCACGCGATCCGCGCGACTGCGAAGGTGTTCCAAAGCCTCGAATAGCATGACCGAATTGCACAGGTACTCGCTATTGGTCACATACTGTGCATACGCAAAACGGGACCAATTGGTATTTATCACCATCTGATCTGCGAAAGGCTTGAAAGGATGTAGTAGGTGGGTAACGAGAACAATAGAAAAAATGAAAGATGTAACTGTCGCCCACTTAAGGCATCTTGATGTGAGTAATCGGGCGACACCTATCATTGCGGATTGCAATAAACAAGTATGATGCTCAGTCAATGCAAAGCGCGCCAGCTCAACAAGGTAATATGCGCTACAACCTCCGTTTTGAGAACCATGCCAGTCTCTTTATAGCTGTTTCGATGGCCCAGTGGGTCTATACTATATGCTTATGTTAAAACTGGGAAACAAGCCGACGCCAACGAGGTCTCAGAGGAGCCTGCAGCCTTTGACTGACACTTCTAATACTTGTGACCTATTCAGCCACCTGCGCAGTAAGGAGATCTCACCCAAGAACACTGACTAGCAGCTCTGTCTAGAAAGGCCAATTGTTTTCATTACTCCGTTGGCAAGTGATCCACTTGGAAGCGGCATTTTTGTGGTTTCTTTGCGACAATTTGAGAAGAGGCTTTTGGTCTCCAACTCCTAACAATGAAGGATCAGGTCAAGTCTAACTTCTGAAGTAGTGAGCCTACATGTATCTCTAGGGCAATTGCGTCCCTCCTTTGTGAGGTCCGGGAAAAAGCGGTTTACCCGACGCCTGTGGGCCTCAAGAAGTCGGGTCTTATTTGCATTCATCTTGCTCACTGCTTTAGCACGGTACCCCATTCGCACTACTTGGCTTGACCAAAGAGTCAATGTCAACATTTACCTTAGCATGTGAACTCGACTTATTGGTAGGACTGGATACTACCTCTTATAAAAGTAATCTGAGGAACTCAGAAAGAGCGCCAAGCTGCTCTAGGGCACATTTCCGTTACGTGATGACATTTGGGTACTAGCTGATGTTGCGAGTCCGTAAGAGGCGGTGTTGCAAATTATAGGGGCGCTATTGATTTCCGAAAGTTTATGGTCGATCCAGTGCTAACAGATCGTAGCAAGGTCGGTGACTATGTAATTTTTACATGTAACTCACCTTGTCACTTCCTGCGAAGGTGAAATGGGAATCCATATTACCTTGAGAATCTTATGAAATCATGTTCCCAGGGCGCTTACAGGCACGACCTACTCTAGATTAGTACCCTCGAGATGCTAAATATTTAAGCCATCCACAATTCCAGCTAACCTATACAACTGACCTGCCCAATGGCAACAGAGAACGTATCGCGACAGATATCCATCAGTTGACTTTGAAAGTTAAAAGCTCTATGTCTGCGTCGAGAGGATCACAGAGATCAGCCAAGATGTTAAAACCTGGGTTAAGAAATGGCCGCTAAGTTGACGGACTAATTGCCAGTCAAATATTCCACAGGATGATGAGAAGCAGGGGATGACAAGAACCAACTTAGTTGACTTATGTCTACATTCGTCCAAATTTGCTGTTCCGTGGAAGATGTTACTTAACATATTCTGTAAATAATATAAAATATAACGTATTAATTGAATCTTTCTTACTATTTGTTCCTTCATTAAAAGCTGCTGTTATACGATTTCTATAAGGTAGTATACCCTTTGCCTACTGCCCAAAATACTGGTTGGTATACATTTGGAATTAAGCCCTAAGATAAGGCACTACAACATAAAGCATTAGTAAAATGGTGTAGTCGCGACCTATTTTACTTATTAGCTAGCCTCAACTTCTCCTTAATAGGACTTTATAAATACCATCTGTCTTTACGCGGTTTCTTAGCCTGCTTTATATGCTTCACCAGATCGAACTTTTTGATCTTCTTCAGAAACATACGAGGGCTTCTCTCCAGATAGTCGTTCCAGTTGATCTTCATGCCTACTACACAGAAGTAGAGATTGTCGTTTTGCAAAAACTCTTTTACACTCTCATCGTCTTGAGAAACATAGGAGAAGGGCGCCACTAGAGAGCGATGCCAGCTTGGATGTTCGTCGTCCCAAACTTTCTCTATACGCCATTCAAAATTCTTTCCTTTCACGTTCCTGTTTGGTAATTCATGCGAAGAACCAACTGTAAATTCATCCTTTGTATCCCAAACACAGACATTGAGCTCCGTATTGGACTCTAACCTGTTGATAAACCTATCTGACTGTTCACCTCTTGGTATAAGAAAGTAAACTATGGGGATTGTTCGTATTTCATAGTTTCCTGCACTTCTCTCTATCTCATGATCCCCTTGTAGCAACGTTGAAGAACAAACTATCAGCAAGCCTAAGCCGTGGAGCCGACGCAAGGTTTTGTGGTATCGAAAATACTTAGGGCCATTATGAGTAAGTGAATCTGCCCAAAGGGCATGGATGCCATGAAATGGATTTTCATCACACACTAACCCGTTAGATAAATTTTGAATGGCTTTTTTGCTTTCCCCCATAAAGTATTCGAAAGCCGTTTTAGGACGAGAAGTGTTTTGCAAAAATTCGGCACTCATTGTATCTATAGTAATATGAGTTCTAACAATACAAGTAGTTAGGGATATATACTTGTTTTTGTATATGGGAGATCAAAAGAGGGCTCTTTTGTATCATAAGCTATTAAGGCCACCTTAATCTTGGTAATGGATCGGACCTTAAGATACAAACAACAACTCACGATATCATGTTCAATAACTCAGAGACTATAGGCAGTCTGATAGTTATTATATCAGCATTAGCAATCATATATAACGGCAATTTCTATGTAGTATGGAAAGTAGAATAAATGAGTTAATATTCACTATGGTTAGTTGCTAGTTCAATGATTCTAGAAGCTTCCGTTTTAACGGCAGCTGACCTAGAAAATGACGCTGGGGAACAAAGGTGGCTGTCAGATTTCTGCTGTCTATCTACTAGGTTAGCAGTTATTGGGGCTCCTGAGGCTCGAGCTACTGTGTTTTTTTCCTACAGGGATTCACCTCACCCGCTCATTCTTGTCAAAAAGTGCTTTTCTTACATTGGCCCTTTCCTTGCCGTGACAGAGGTCCTGTTTACCTCCTATGCACTGTGGGCATCCGTCTGGCCTTCTCAACCATCGCCCGGAACTCCCTCCATCTTGAACATACTGGCAGAACACCATGCCTCTGTCTACGGGCTTCAAAAGACACCTGGGGCGGAGAGGGGGGGAATTGCTTCGACATTATCTGAGCTCGCCTTGCCAGGAAAGAGGACGTTGTGTGCGAAAAAGTTCCGAAGAAAGCAGAGCAAGCTTCTTGGCAACACATGTCCACCATGAAGACAAGTTCCTCTTTACAGACACTTGGAGACAAGATAACAGATCTTCTGACAGACCAACGTTTCGGAGGCCTTGAAACAGATGAGATGTTCGAAAGCGATCTCACCGTAATGCTTCCAAAGGCAAAAGAAGCTGCCCAACAAGCAAATGATGAAGACCCGAGAAAATCGTACATCATCCGTTTGGAGTGCCGTGCAGCGTCCTAAAGGCCTGATGAACCTGTTGCGTACATGACATCTCACCAAAAAGCCTTCCTCGACTCCTCCCACGAGGTCTTGCTCGCTTGAGCGAAGAAAATGACCAGAACCCACCTCGCATGCCATAGCCATTATGACCGCGATGATAACTGACTCTTCCCTACAGATGATTCTGTCAGGAACTGTCTTTGCATTAACTATTTATGGTGCAGCAATTGTGTGGTACAGACTCTTTTTGCACCCACTATCAAAGTATCCAGGCCCTTTTTGGTCATGGATCTCAGCATTCCCAGGATATTGCTACACTCTCAGACAGGATTGGCATACGGTGCATTTCAGGTTCAGCTGCTAAAGTTCCGTCTCTAATTCCTGTTCTCGTCAGCAAAAATAGTAACATTACTCATATCAGGAGGGAAACTGAACCTGAGATTTCCTGTATATGAAATATGGTAAATACTATAAATCTATCCTAAACTATACCCTCCTCTAATACTACTATACCCTCTTTCAGGTCCAACCTTTCGCATGACCCCGAAGAGTGTCTTGATAAATACTACTAGTAGCCTTAAAACAATCTATAATCATAAGGCGAATGTCAAAGAGGCGGTATGCTACAAAGTATACCATTGTAATGTCCACGTTATGACGACTTGGATTAGTATCGACAACGCAACACATGCTCGAAAGAGGCGCGCCATGAACCATGCCTTCTCCGATAAGGCACTGCGCTCCTCTGAACCCTTCATTCATTCCAACATCGATCGATGGATTGAGTTACTCAAAGAGGAAATTCGAAAGAGGCAATGGTCCTGCTCATTGCACATGGCTCGATGGGCTGACCGACTTGTCTTTGTTACTCTGGGGGATTTATTTTTCGGTGAATCCTTTGGTACGAAAGAACGTGATAGAGAGCTACGGCACATCCCAGCGATTAGTCTTTACGTCCACTATTCATCCAGTAAGTTATGGGATATCATGGGTGAGGCTCCTGCTAATTCATGATGTTTAGATTGGCTACTCCCCTTGTACTTCCCTCTGGGCATGGCTTAAACCTCGAGGCTTGGACTATCTTCTCGCAGCAGCAGCACCTCCAGCAATGAGCAAGTGGTAAACATTTGTTGAGGAATGCTTTACTAAGAGAGCTCAAATCGAAGATGAGATGCAAGCACGATGTAAATCAGGTACTGAGAGTAGAAAGGAGTTTTTCCAATATCTCGTCCTGGCCCTGGACCTGGAAACTGGAAAGGGATGTAGCAACGAAGAAGTCTTCAGTGAGAGTGGGTCTCTCATCACCGCTGGCTCTGACACGTCTGCCATAGGTCTCGCTGCTGCTTTCTTTTACCTAACGCGAAACCCTCATGCACAAGAGAAGCATGCGAAGGAATCGAGAGCTGTCTTTTCCAGTGTAGGCGGCATCCAGGGTGGCGCTGCCCTTCATTCTAGCCAATATCTTCGAGCTTTCATTCAAGGGACAATGCGCATGAGTCCTCCTGATCCGACTGATATTGCTCCAGAGGTGCAACAGGTGGCATTGTTGTTGGCGGGAGATATATCCCGGAGGGCACGAAGGCCAGCACTGTGTCCTACTGCATGCATCACGATCCTGATATGTATCCTGAGCCATTCGAGTTTCGTCCTGAACGGTAGATTGTCGATGAGAAGGATGAGTGTAGTGATTCTCCTGAGAGTATCTATTTAGCTGAAAGTGCATTCATGACATTCTCTGCAGGTCCCCGGGGATGTGTTGGGAAGAATCTGGCTTATCTTGAGATGAGTCTAACATTAGCAAAGACAGTCTACCATTTTAAGATCCGGCGTGATCATAGCAGCAACATAGGAGGCGGAAGCTCGGGTGCTATAAATGGACGTCGTATTGTTGACCAATACCAATTGTGAGACATTTTCGTTGCCATCCGAGATGGGCCTCTGATACAGCTTTCTAGAAGAACCTATATAGACTAAATATCCACTCTCGGTCTCAAGGCCACTCTTAACCGCTATAATTACTTTAAGTATATTTTACCATCTCTTTAAGAGAGGCTGTTCCTGTGGGGTGTGCAGGGCGGATCATTATTAGGCAAAGCCGCAATTGAAGTGTAAGATAAAAAAAACATAAGGAGGGCACCACCTGGCCCGACTTGCCCCTTAACCAGATGCTCAGTGTCCTCCACATACATCAAAGCGGATAACCCATATTACCTATAGGTCAACGCCTTTGTTCAATATATCCTATTTTCACATATCTTTATACCCAAACAACTTCCATCTACCTTGTCAACCCTTCAAAAAGCTCTATAGTGTGCATACCGTGTTATACACTCAACCAGCAACAAACATGTGCACCATACCCGATATTACCTGGACATGTCCCCACTGCGGCACGAAAAGCGGCCATGAATATGGCCCGCTCCTTAAATGTAGAAACGCTGAGGCGGGAAAGAATTGCAACAGAAGAAACAAGCAACCAATGGCTGGACCCAGGCCATGCCACAATCACAAACATCTGCCGATAAAGGGGAAGGCATGGTACGAGAACCTCTGACAGAAATCGGATGAAGGTGGTAAGAAGAATGTCAATTGGGCAATTACTTTGGTTAAAATGAAAACTTAGTTCCACCTCTATCAACCATGAATTATAAAGGACCTGTTTCTTTAATCAATTATTTACATGTTAGTACTGCAACATTGTTAGAAAAGTGGTGCGTTCCCTACCTTCAGAGTTAAGTCAAGTAATTTGGCGATGTACAGAGATCTACCAACCATGCTTAGTAGTCAAAGGGGAGTCAGTTCTTGGCCACGTTACAACAAACTCTTTCTAGTTAATTATGAAAAGTCATTAAGCATACCAGCGTAAGATGAATCGTTAGATAATTTAGCTCGAATAATTTTAAGTGGGGCATCTTCTGCAAGCTGTGAAACACACACCCCTTGAAATAATGTCGGAAGTAACCTTGTTCTGACTTTGCAGATAGCTATGAAAAATTCGGCCGGTAGGATAGAAGTTTTCGTACGGTAGGTGCCGGTTCACGTCTTACACATGCATGGCCCTGCCTTGATGGGCTGTGCAAGTAGGTAGACCAGACCCTTCCCACTACTAGCGCTGAGATAATGGGTCGATTACTGTTAAACCGTTGGGTAATTGTCAGGGCATTTTGGCTAAACAATCTTCGTTTCCCAAAATAGAAGGGTCATATAATGTTTTAACCCTCTTTTAGAGATAAATAAGACTGTATGACAAACGCCTCTTGTGAATAGGGTTGTTATTAGCTACCTGTGCTAACTACAGGGATCCTAACCTCCCTCACATCTTGACCACAACACATTTCATTGGCTATCCATAATCATACCGTTTACCCTGGGCAGGGAAAATCGGGCCTTACGCTCTCTTGCTCAATGACCCCTCTGTAATTGACCCACATAGTTTGCTGCAAGCAGCCAATCGGACCCCCTATAACCCCGGGTAGCACATCTGCTATAGCTGACAACAGCTAGGGGTGCCTCGGCCTCTGTTGGCGCGCCCCATAACTCAGTCACTGCGATTAATCATCGGTTCATCAGATCCAACCGTTATTAGTAAAAGCCACGATAGCTCCAAATATTGAATCATGTGCTTCTGTGAGTGGATGGTCCATTTGGACCGACAGCAGCATGTTCTAATCTTCTACATCTTAAACACCTCTGGCGAAGATATCTAGCATGTGGCGGGATTCAGCATTAGGAGCCCTTATGACCTGTACTATCATCAACATATTACAAATATGGCTTGTGATAGTATTCTTATAACTGAATCATCCAGTACCAGACATTAATAGGTATGTATTTTTATTTTATATTATTTCTTCATATAATAAACACATCGTCGCTACTCTAAATTGATTGACGTAGTTTCCAAGTTCATGATTAAAAGTTGCGGATTTTTAAATACTCACCTCTTTGTTTCGTCTCACAGTCCCTGGTTCGCACCGTACTAGTAACTGCAGTAATACATGTCGGCTTATAATCAGAATCTCACAATCGGTAGGAGTAGCGACGCATGTGCGTAAGGGCAAGACTGTCACACTATAATCTTCCTATTCTTAGAGTGACCAACCTTGGATATTGCGCCCTAATATAGCCAAGCACGATAGCGAGAGGTGCCGATTCTATATAAGATGCATTGACAAGGTTTATGAAAATACCGCGTTCAAAGTAATTGCCCTCACACTATGGTCATGCACTTCAATCTTTTCAAAGGTGCTTTGCCGCCAACGGGCGAAGGCCATGGCTTTTGCAAGGCAATGTTCCCGCCGCCATCATACATTGAACCAGGCCGAGCCAATCCACTCAAACCCAGAACGGAAGCACTTGCTGTAACTAAGGGCAGCCAAAGAGGCCTCCCTCCGCCTCCTTTACCGCGTGCTAGCGCAAGCCTTAGACGAAAGCCAGCTATTAGGTCACGAGATCCCATGGCAGAGATGCTACAGGACATCGACTACCTTCTCGCCGACTATGGATGCAATGATCAGCAGGACCGAAATCCCTGTACCACCTTCCTTCTTCGAAGGGTTCCAGGCGAGGGCTTGTGGTTGAATTACAAAGGAAACGCGGAAACTATCACATTAACGCATAATTTCGATTCTGTATATGTTTTCACATTGGGCTTGATGCACCAGTCACTTGGCAAACGTAACATCCGGCCAACCTTACTGGCAGAATCGCATTCACATCACGAGCTTGCGCATGATGTAAGCTTACTGGTTCCAATAACCATGTACAGTGATCTGATCAACACATGTTGTTGGAAGAAACACGAACTAAAAGACCTTCCTCCGGGATTCGAATGCGGATTCAGTCGGGTCATAAATCAACCGACAGATTCAGGGGAGGAAAATGAGTCACAACCAGTCATAATAGTCACTTGCCTCAATAGGGCGTCATATTTGCATACCACGAATAGTCATCGTAAGGATATGTCTAGGTGGGCGTCAACATGTACATCCTGGCTATGAAGCAACTATGCCCTCCATCACTGCAAGTAAAGTAGACCCGCTAGTAAATAAGTGAAATTACTTTCGCTAAATACGAGATTTATCGACTCATAGTCCTTAAATGGACTAAGAACTATGCTACTGACTTCTACAGTGGTTCTCTGGCTCTGACAGCTCTCGAGATATTGGTATGGCGGATACACCAAGCCCAATAGAGGCGCCTAGGCATGTATCACCACAACACGACCCTCCAGGCGGAAGGAGGCGAGATTTCGCACTTCACGTGCTTACCTCCTCAGGTCAATGTTACGTTATACGTTGTTGAAATCAATTTAGATTTAATATGTTACCAACATGTACGAGCTGCCACGAGAATCATCAATACCATCAGGCTTAGCAGCTATACCACCATCTCAGCCTCCTTAATCTTCTCACCATCCGTTGCTATTACATATAGGTACTTTAACTTTGACGTCGCTGTGATTAGAGGATACCAATGCCAAACTCGCTGCGATTATGAAAAGACATAAGGTACCGAGCCCATGCCTAACCACTATGCGAATCATACTGCCAGAATTGGCGTTGTGCTTTTCTCATAGGCTGATATTATGCAAAGTACTTCTCGTATCTTACAGTAAATAAAAATTATGGCTTGCTGAATAAGCATGCAAGACCTCTCTGTAACAACTCAAGCCCCTGGCCCCGGCAGGTCAGAGGCTGCCCCAGATGGATCTATGCTGTCGTGTTTCCGATCTGAATGTTGAAAGGACTCTTTACAGACTTGGATACTTTGCTCAATATAAAGACATGAGCGATTGCGATTTCGATCCCTCATCAGTCAGCCGAACTCCTAACATGCCGACAATATTGCCCATACATTACGTCGTTCACAAGGGGTGAGGAATTTTGGAGTAGACTATGCAATATAGTACAGTACAATATGCTACGCGCGGCGCTCTGTCTTATACCGACTGTCTCTTATCATGATGTATCTGAGCCTCTGGTCCAAGGAAACTTAAGTTTGAAAGCATCGTTTTAGGGACTCGGCTTAATTGCTTTAGATTACTTATCCTTCCCTGTTCTGTTTAGGGGCGGATTGCCCAGTAGAGTCGGGTTAAGGATAAATGCGAGCTCAACTTACGACACAAAAGAGATATGAGGTAAGTAGACACTGACCAAGGAACCTTGGGCCTTGTCTACCCTGCATGACCCAACCGGATAAAGGATTAGTCTGTTGTGTAGGTTGTTGATATGCTCACACTTAATATAGTATTATTAATTATTACTTAAAGCCAGTGTCAAGAGTCTATATAAGATTTATTATTAATATATACCTATAAGTACTTTCATATTAAAAAGGCAGTTATATAAGGCAAATAATTTTAACATAACGAAAGTATATTATTAGCTAATTCACTATCTTTATACAGTCTTATCTAAGGACATGTATTCATTATGATTAGTTATAGGATACTTCCCCATAGATTTAATTATAATAACATAACTCATATTCTACTTACTCCAAGCTGGTGCCAGTTCGTCCCACGAAGCGATCTTGCAAAGAAGCATTCGTTCTGCTTTTACCGGGATAACTCAAATGGAGACAAGGTCCCTGTACAAACTCACACAAGATGACCCACAAGTGCACACTGGGTCATATGATAGCCAGATCGAATGTCTGAAAGACATCATTTCTGGATTGAAATCGGAGATTGAAAGACATGATAGGGAGTGCAATCTGACGAGACAACAAGAAACGGAACGAATGAGAAAGAAAGAGAATGAGCTCTGGAAAGCAACTAAAGACCTTGATGAAGTGCGGCAATTCTTATCAACTGTGAAAACGGAGATCGACTCTATGCATAGAATGATGCCCGCGCCAGAGGAAGCTGCAAATGTGGATAAAAAGAATCCACGCTCTTCGAACGACTCTGATATTAGGATTGGAGACGAGCAAGGCGAAATGGCGAAACTGCGAGAATCTGTCTCTTTACTCGAGGCCAGAATGGAGGGTGTACTGGATGAGGCTGCGGAATTCCAAACTGAGAATAATCGATTGAAAGATGAGTTAGGGAAGGCGAGATCCGAGAATCTATCCCTCGAAGCAAAATTAAGAGACGAAGACCTTCAGCTAAACAGTCACTTAGGTGATCTGATAATGAAGGTCAACAAGAACAGTGAGGTCTTGAAGCTATTCTCTGACCATTGCAAGAGCGATGGAAGTCAAGTGAAGGCCCTACATGGCCGAATAGAAGCCCTCCTTGCAGAGCTACAAGAGATTGAAACTAGAGTAGATATCTGTGCGGATGAACTTCAATTGGCCTCTGTTCACGTCTTGCCTACTTTTCCAAAGTACAGTATATCTCACGAGGGTCCAGAGGGGCGGGTTGCAGAAAAGGTCAGATGTCTTATTGAACAAGGTTTACTGAAAGTCGCTGGATGTCGATCGCACCCGGCGATAGAAAAGCCAGTCGAACCCAATAAAGCCGGCTTAGACACCGGTAACTATACGGAAATCGTCCCTACGCCGTCCTTTGGGCATGTAGGAGCTCAAAGATCCGATACAGAGGAAAGGCATTTCCAGGCAAAATCTCCTGAGTGTCATTCTACTAACAGCCCGGTGGATACAATAGTAGTGGCTACCGGGAAAACATATTGCCAGCCTCCAAGACCCTTGGTAACAGATACGTCAGCTGTTGTACCGGATAAAATGATTGATAGTGCCAGTTCGTTAGGAGCGTCGGGTGAAAAGATAACCAGGAGTGTTGATCATATTTCACTACGTCTTGAAACTTTTAGGCTTACCATACTTTTACGTCCACTCTCTGCCATATCATCAACTGGGGACGAGGCTTCCTTGACCCTCAAGTCCTTGTTAAAGGTTGAGACTATTTATTCATCGGAAATAGTTAAGGACAATGTTAAAGACAAAAACTTGGCCTTGATTGACAAGGCCATTGAAACAGGAAGATATACAAATGAATCACTGTCTAGAGCCTTGGCTAGCATGACATTGGAGGGGAAGCAAGTATTTAGCGATCCCTGGTTGGAGAGCTACACAGATATTTTCAAACTCTTTATCAAACTGAAGCGATTGATGAATGCTGAAAAGGGAGGAGCCGCGAAAATACTTAAGGCGACAGAGCAAATAAATCAACAACGGGATTCGGCCACCGCTGGCGCATATCGTTCAAGGAGGGGCAAATCAAAATAAAGGAAGTAGTATGTCCTTAACCTATACATAGATATCTTGGCTACATTGAGGACCTATGGTTGAGAGCTTATAGAACTGAGAGACAGAAACAGGAAATTGGGAAAGCCACGGCGAAAGCCTGTTGACAATAATCACAAGGTCAACAACGAAATGGCCCTTTGGAAAATCATAGCTGGTAGTTTGGTCCCGTAGTGCGCTTGTCAACAAGACCAGCCCCCAAAGAGTTCTTAACCCAACCCCTCTCAGTCGCGCCTAGCACTTTGATTTGTGATATTATGATAGAGCTGGTTTCCTGTACGTCGTCAGCTTACAGTAGCTGATATGTCAACAGTCTTGTTAGACTGCATATTGAATTCTGAGACGAGCAGTGCAACATGTTGTAGTTCGCACGTCTTCTGATGAATCTCTGGAGCGGGTGGATCATCTTTACATCCTTCAAAGCGATTCAGCCCCGTACCACAAAAGCCAATAATCGTGGTGATGAACTAATTGGCTTCTAATTCGGGTCGGCAAAGAGCTCTATCGATTCTTCTTTGATTTGTCTTATTGCCTTGTGCAACTTTATGGCTTGTGTTTAATTGCATTGCTTCTTCTACCCATACTGCCCAGCTACGTGACCCTCAAACATATCATCTGCATGTATATCACAGGGAAGACGTCGACATTGACTGTGATCGTACCCACTCCATTTTATCAGTAGCGCATCCAGAAATAGTCTACCGAACCAGTTCTAGGTCAAAGAAAGGTTCATTGTAGAGGGACAGCAACCTCACCGGGCCATCTAACGCACTAGGAAGCCGATACCGCCCGATGAGTATATGAAGTAGCCGAAACATCAATTTCATTTCTGAGCTCCTTGCTTCAGTGTTTTCTTGCATATCACTAGAAGCCGAGTCGATTCCCAAAGTTAAACGGATTGTCTCTGTTAACTATTGCCGGTTGACAGTGATCATGATGTTCAGGCGCCTCTCCATCAAACGTTTCTTTTTACTGCAGCGGTTATATGAGGAATAGCAGATATAGAACAGACTCCGAGATCCTCTCGGGACGATTTCGGTTATGCTGGCATATAGGCGGCCTATATGTAGTCGAAAATCGCCACTGTTGAATGTTCGTTGCGGCGGTGCTATTCGTGGACCATCGATTGAAGAGGTTTTTTCTCTATCGTATCGGAGATGTAAAGTTGTTTTGACTCTTCTAGGTCGTCAACCTGTTCGTTTATTTTATCTGCCGACTTTTCCATCACCTGCCAACTGTTCCCTGAAGGTTTGGATGCCCTCATTGTAGCTCGCAGATTTAATATGTCTCGGTAATAGTTCTCAGATACTGCCAGTTTCGAAATGCATATTATCTAAGAAATTTCAAAATTGAAGGGAAACAAGATGGCAGAATGATTATGAGAGCTATCAAAAATTGGTCCCCACGATGAAATACCTACACGCTGCTTTTCAGGTCGCAAGTTGCCTTACTACCCCTTTCGTTTTTGTTAGTTGATTAACTTTATGTGGCATTATTTATTATAGCCTATTCATTACTATAAGCCTTGCTGCCAAGAGCTTATCGTTACCACAAAAAGCCTAGGCATTCCTCCATAGGGCCGCTCTTAAGACCTCGAATAGATCTCCCCTCGGTTTTCATTATGATTAGCAACTACGGCTGTACTCAACTTTATCCTCAGGCGACTCTGTAGACTATCTTCCTTATAGCAATACTTGAGATAGCATGATGTTTCGATACAACCCCGCAACAATTGATTCTGAGATAGCCTGGTTCTAGCGAATTCTCGTTGGTGTTTTAACCTTCATCAGAGCTTAAGGTACCCTTTTATTGTGGTGAAAAGCGCCCAACCTGGTGTCGAAGAGGGTGTTGGGACCATATGTCACATATATAATCTGCTTTACTGAAACCATTTCCAATGCCCCTTCGGGCTACGTGTCAGTCAGTGGTCGGGCTTTCGTTCCCTCACGTGTTTCTGTAAGTCAAAATTAACAAAAACAGAAATGCTTCCAGAGATAATGCACAGTATAGGTTAGTAAGTCGAGGAATAATACTAGCTGCTTGAGCTACTATCGGCTCCTCCGCATCATTGTAGATCAGTCCGCATCTCTCTAGGTATTTAGACGCCGCTGATACAGCCCCATGGACAACCGAAAACCACTAAGCCTCCTAATCTTGCACAGGTGGCATAAGATTTTGGTCATCATGATGCGAAGCAGCTTGCTCGAAACCAAGGCTTGGTTTGCCATAAGGAGCACCTGTGCTACCTGGTAGATCACCAAATTATCCAAACCCCCTGAACGGTAGTTTATGGTGAGCTGGAGACTGATGCAAGGTTTTAGTGTTAGTAGTGGAGTCGTAGTGCATAAAGATAATTAGGGGACGGTAAAAGAAGAGCATTGCGCCCATCCAGAGTTGGCGAAGTTCTTTTATTAACTTGTAACAGCCCCACCTTAAAAAACCCAGATATCTATATTTCCCGTCTAATTCTATACTTACTGAGTTTTCTAGGTTAAGAAAGCTTAAGTAGTAAATAAGGAAATCTATTTACAGCCACTATACCTAGGTATCGCGGTAACAATACTTTAGTGATTAATATAGAAGCGGAGAAAAAAGCTAACCGAACTCATGGCAAGATTGTACGATTGTGAGGCTGTTGGGAAATAAAGGAGGTTTGTTTTTGGATGACCATTTCGGAACACTATGAAAACATGTCAATACAGCTGAGGCCGATGATCGGGGACCGCCTTGACGTAATGCAGGAATGGCCCTCCTTGTAGGGTTACTACCCTCAACCGAGCTAGGACAGGATCCTGAAGCGATAAATATAAATTGCTATACATAGCTTACACGGAGATATTTGTATTTATTGCATGAAAACAAGCTTTAAAACGAAAAAATATTTGTATCAGCTTCCGGCCTACCAAAATGCGTGATACTGAATGGGAGTCTACTTATGAGGAGGTTAAGCATCTATTGCTTTCAAACCAGTGTTACGCTCGGCTTACGATTGAGTGTGACTGCTTTTCACCGTACGATGAGCAACCTAGAAGATATTACAAACAGAAAGCAGACTGCCATCACCCGGCGATTAGCACATGGTATGGAGGTGTAAAGAGTGATACGTGCGAGGAGAG
>JABEEM010003302.1:0-14664 GCA_013363185.1 Fusarium secorum | reverse complement strand
ATTAATTTAATAAGATATTAATTGTCACGGGTTGGGCTCAGGTAGATAGGTGAATGGGGAACGCTTCGGGCAGGATGCGATCTATTGCTACGGATAGGCACTGCAGGCAGGTCAGGCTCTATTGACAAGACGTAGCTCGAGGAGCTACGTTTAGGAACTATCTGGTCGGTGAACAAAGTCTGTGCGATAACATATCGCCACGTGATCCGGGTCCACCTGGTTAGTGGACTAGGGTAGGCCAGCCTGGCCTCGAGCTGTGACACTTAGTATAGTAATTTAATATTTTAATTAGCTGAAGTATAAGCTATAAAAATTAAAATTTAAATTAAGATATTTCTGAAGGCGCTATAAGCTTACTAATTTATAGAGGCTTATACAGTGAGGTTATAATGTATAGACTACTGAAGCTAATAGAAATGGCCCCTACTTATGCTTAATATTTACTGCCCCTGTGATGCGAGCGTTTTTTGTATCAGCCCTTTCCAATTGGTCGACAATACGAGACCCTTGTTTTTCTTAGCTCGTAGGCTTTGACAGGCCTGACAGGTCATTACGCTAGTTTAGCCCATTATGCGCAGTTACCCCGGTTCCGGATTTCTCCCTTTTCCTCCTGAGACTGTCAAACATCTTGGGTAGATTCCCTTCCCGTCTCTAGACTGCTATGTTATGTTACGTTATGTATATCTTTCGTCAGGGAAGCCTTCTACCCCATAACAGTATACAATCTCTGCCTAAGCTTTTAAGTGCGAATCATTCAAGACTCTCCCAGCCACAAGGACAGAACGATGTTTATTACTGAGCTGCTTGTTAAGTGAATTTATAAGTCTTTCAAGTCTCGCAAATTGGAAGATACCCGCTCATGTATTGTACAGATTTAGAAACTAATTCGTTCCTATGCGCTGGTATAAAGAATAAGGAAACACCAAAAGGGAGTTCCCAAAATGACTGAATAGAAGGGCAATGATACATGAATCTCTCGACTCGGCCTGATCCCATACGACTCCATCCAAGTCTTCAATCAGTAGCCTTGATAAGTGGAGGGATTCTGAGGACCCTCAGCAGTTACAACGTAGCCTGGCATACACATATCAAAGCTGACGGAATTCTTCTCTGCAGTTTGGAGGTAGAAACTGTCATACTTGTTGTTCAATGCATCCTTCAAGGTGTTGACATCACCATTCGGATGGAGAACCTTCCATGGCTTGATACAAGTCTCACCCTTACAGCTCTTCATGACCATAAGAAGGGCATCCAGACGACTCACAATACTGAGGAGCGGCTTTTTATTGATCTTGACGTTGGAGTCGGCGTATGATGCAAGTGGCATACCAGTGCTGTTCTTACCGGAAGGGAGAAGATTGTTGATTTGATACGAGTCGACCTGCAGCGTCATAGTTAGAGCCGGTATCTCAGTGGAAGCAGACAAAGGATACCTACCGTCATGTCATAAAGTTCATGCTCGTTCGTGCAATGGACCGCGTAATAAAGGTTGTAGTCTTTGCTGTGCAGACGAATTCCCTTGTACGTGTTCAAATCACTCAAAGTCACGCCTGTAATAGAATTTGTCAACATCTCTTCCGAATTAAGGGAGAGAAAGGTCAATCCTTCGGCCTTGACTTACTATCGATTCCCTCATCAACTGCCAGACCCCAGAACTCAATACCAACGTGTTCAGCACGGCTTTGAGTGGCTCGCTCAAGTTCATCGTCAGTAAGTGGGACCGCGAGACCATCAAACTCAGGCCGTGGCTTGACTCCCGCCATGCGAAAGATGGATGGTGCGAGATCGGTGTGGCTTGTCATGGCATCACTGACTACACCCTTGGGGACTCCTGGCCCACGAATAAGAAGCGGAACATTAATATCTTCCTCAAACCCACACTGCTTTCCAGGCGGAAGGCGATGCTGGCTGATGTGATAGCCATTGTCACTAGTGTAGATGATATAGGTGTTATCCATAATGTCGAGAGACTCGAGCTCTTTGACAATTCTGTCGACCATTTCATCAACAGCCTGCAGAGACTCCAGACGTAAGCGAAAGAAATCGTCGCCGTAGTCTATATAAGTCTGGTTCAGGCGAGGGCGTTGTGCTACCCAGCTGACACCACTCGGCTTGTCTTCATGTTAGCACTTATGACTAATGGAATCGTGGTCTCCCTTACCTCTTGTGGGTTGAAGTTGGGCGTCCTGGGGACCTTTAGATGGCGGAACATGTCGGCGTGGCGCTTAGCAGGTTTCGGGGGCAGGATAAGAGGTTGAATGCTGGGGTCTGTTGGAGAGATGGTCCCGTTGTATGTATCCGGATGCGCGACGACTTCGGTATGGGGGGCAATGGGGGCACTACCGATGAAGAATGGCTTGCCAGCAGCATGCGCCTCCCGAATGTAGTTGATGGTCTTATCGGAGAGGTCATCAGTATTGTAAGTTCCCTCACGACGAACGGGAGCGCCCTGGTCCTTTTGCCACGTAGCGTTCCAGTAGCTATACGTAAAAGGGTCGAGAAGGAAGTCAGAAGAGGTCCAGCCGGCGGCATGAGGCTTGTCGTAATTTTCAACAGTGTGTGCGTTAAAAAGCTTGCCGGTATAATAGGTATTGTAGCCGGCTTCTTGGAGCCAGATGGGCAGGTAGTTGCTGTTCAATCCCTCACTAATGAACTTGGGGTATCCACCTACTTCCCGTTACCATCGAGGAAGACTTGTGACCTAGTAGTGAACGACTTACCATACGGTGCAATTACGTCGGTCACATTGGTATTGTGTGAAAGTCTCCCGGTGAGAATGCTAACACGAGCTGGGCAACAAATGGCCGTGGTACTAGTTTTATGTCAGTCCAAGTGCTAGAACACTTTCGTCCTGACGTACCAATAATGACTTGTATACAGAGTTCCCTCGTCTGCCATCTGCTTCTTCAACAGTGGCATGTGCTTGAGAGATTCCATATGCACATCTTGATCATCCACCAAGACTAAGATGATGTTTGGCCTCGTCTTGGCTGAGGCAACGGATGCTGCTAGCGATGCAAGCACGCCAAAGATACGAGGAAGCATGTTTTTGTTCGAGGTTTCAAAGAGAAGGGTGTATGTAGGAGTCGATAGTCGTGCGATGAACTGTGTGAAAGACGATGAACAACGCTTCTCTTATAGCTCCAGGTATCAATGTAGATCCCTCGGGGAATGTCTGATAAATGACGAGTTTGAGATCGTTTACTTGCCGAGGAAGGTTGATACGTAGAATTGTCGCCAATCGCAGTTGAGTCTATACGAAGCATCGCCATAACGGGGTATCGCCACTTGTTTATTGCCGTGACTCGTCGGCATTTATAAATGCCCGATACGCTGGTGGCTTCCAAATCTCATCAACTAATGATTCAAACCAGGCTGAATGGTCTACGAGTCCCGTTATCTACGTCATGACCGGCATTTTTGTGTCGATTGCTATAGATGCACTTACATAGTAAAGCCTAAATACGGCCTTACAAGACTCCTGTACTTATTGCACCAGGATCGTGTGTTCATCATTGACAAGGGCCTCGTATTCAGAACCAATCAACTTTCCCCGCCAGATGGAGCTCGGGCTGCGCTACAAGGCACTAGGCAAATGATAGTTACGAGTAACCTAGCGGATGTGACGGATGTTATCGCAGACAACAAAGCATATCGCAGATTTTCTCCAAACAACTTATGACAAAGCTCAACTGCCGTAAGACTGCGGTTTGCCGCGCGGCAGTGCACGTCTGAGCACAGCGGGCGTTTCAAGTATTTATTTTGATTCATTATTGAGTAGTCCGACTATTAACATCGTTATATAAGCTTAGCCCTGCAGCATTTCTACATTCCAGACATAAAGTAAACGGACAGTTTTATTACCCTCCATCTGCATCTTATCAGGTCAATTGTCTCCTAATCACCCTCGAAGCGAGTTCAACCGATCATGGCGAAATGCAGAGAGCATCCACTCGATGTTGATAGTGTGTTTCAATTCACTATAGCGAGAGGTCGACCCCCTAACTTCTTTTAGTCGATAAAAAGGACTTGAGCATCGGATTAACGACTCATGATCTTCTAATTCTTATCGCTACTTTATCTTGTCTCGTGGCGTGTCTGGTCTCGGCCTACTTGATATACAAGCATGTACACAGTATTACCAAGCCTTCACAACAGAGACAGTGGGTTCTGATGCATCACAAATTGCTTGGCCGTTACTGACCTCCCACTTCTTCCAGAGTGGTTCGAATACTCTTTATGGTGCCTGTATATTCCATTGCATGCGTCTGTAATATAATCTTCTACCGTCAACACGTTTACATCGCCACCACCTACGAGTTCTACGAATCGCTTGTCATTGCCGCCTTCTTCCTCCTTCTTTGTCAACTTCTGCACGTCAACCAGGCTACCTTGCAGGCTGACCTTGCTGAACTTCAGCCTAAGCCCTGGATACCCCCTATTCGTCTAGTTGCCTACTGTTTTGGCAATAGGACAGGCAAGGCTTTAAATGGCCATAGATGGTTCAACGTGAGTTTTGCATGTTATTGTGTATATAGCCACTGCCTTTTTGAAACATATTAATCGCTCTCTGCTTAGACCATTTGTGTTGGTGTGCTGCAGTTTTGCGTTGTCAAGTTTCTTGGAGCGCTGGTCAAATGCATCACTGAAGCTGCAGGCGTATATTGCAAAGAGTCAAACAGTGCTTCTCATGCCAAGATCTGGGTAAGAGCTCTTGGACTTCTTGACTTATAATACTAAGGCTTATAGGTAATGGTGATTGAGATTATATCCCTGGTTGTAGCCATGATGTGCCTGCTACAGTTTTACAAGGAGGTCCGTCACCGAATCGCTAAACATCAACCCATGTTGAAGTTTCTGGCTATCAAGCTAGTTATTATGGTATTTTACATACAATCAGTATGTTTTACAGATTTTCTTTAGAATTATTAGCGCTGTAAAGCAGAAAAATACTGATTATTTATCTCTTGTAGTTCATTTTCAATTTTATCACCAAGCCAGGTGGACCTGTGAAGCCTACCGCATATATTTCCTACCCATCTTGGGCGGTTGGTCTCCCCAATACACTTCTATGTATCGAGATGGTATTCGTGTCCGTTCTGCACCTCTATGCCTTCCCGTATCGTCCATACCAGAACAACCAAACTTGCGACAACGAGGGTTCAGAAGCGCTTGCACAAACGGATCAATCAGAAGGCAGATATCAGGGGCTAAGTACGGCAGACTCTCACTACGACTCAATCTGGTCTGAGGGAACCAAGTGGTCTGCTAAGCCCCAGACATCCGCCAGAGATGCAGTGTTACAAGCGCTATGTTTTAAGGAAATTCTGCAGGGAATTGGAAAAGCTGTAAAGTGGCTTTTTGTTTTGCGGAGACGATAATGTTAATTACAGCTCACTTCCAGTTTTAATATGCTTTTTGTTGCGCCGTGAGCAGCCCAGCCCTCTCTGTATGGTCAGATTGAGCCCACTGCGCGATTTAGGTAGCTTGATAATGTCAAACCGACCACCACCTCTAATTGAAGAAAACAAGGCTCTTTCAATCGAAGCTAGAATGCTTATTGTAACTAATTTATGCTTTATATAATAGTTATAAAGCGGGGTTGCATTTAGTGCTGGTTTCTCTTAAACTAACCTGATTTAGCACTTAGCTATTACCTTAAACAGCACTTAGAGAGTCAGACAAGCGCCGTTTGCCGCTTTCATTCTCTTCTCATAGTACATAGCCAAGGCGGAGGAACTGCCCGTGAATTTGGGCCTGGATCGTGGTCCGACACATTGACATCATGGCCTCTCAGTCTGACGAGCGTGACGCTCAGTTCAACGCCCTCATCAATGTCCTACACAGTGTCAAGAGCGACATATTCGATCCTTTCACCATCACTCGAACATACTATGAGTCTGCAGGAATTCAGATCGGTGTCGATATTTTGATTCCTCGTCGCCTCAAATGTCAGAACCCACCAGTCATCGTCAGGATTCACGGCGGCTTTCTGGTATGTATGCCTCAGTCAGCATTGAACCTTGAGCTGACTTTTTTTTTTTTATCAGATCACCGGTTCAAGTTTGTTTCCTGCTTGGTTCTCCAAATGGGTTCTTGACTTTGCAGAGGAGCAAGATGCCGTTATCATCAGTCCCAACTATAGGCTTCTTCCGGAGGTAAAGGGCCGGGATATCATTCATGACATGGAAAACTTCTGGAATTGGGTGCATTCTGGAGGACCTTCCAGTCATCTCGAAGCAATTGGGCAGCACGAGCTTCAACTAAACCTTATGGGGACGCTTGTCGTTGGTGAAAGTGCTGGTAAGCTCAGTTTATCAAGCTCCATTATTATTATTTTCTGACTTCCTGACTCTGTTGAAGGTGGCTACTTGGCTCTGCAGTCGGTTCTGTCAGGCTTTGTGAGACCCAAGGCGATTATAGCCCTTTACCCAATGGTCGACATGACAGCAGCTCACTTCACCGAGTCCTACGCCAAGTCAATCGTTGGCGTACCAAACTATCCAAACGAAGACGTCAACAAGTTCCTTTCCGCCACCGTTGTGAAGCCTGCAATCACTGAGGCAGATCCGCCTGTGAGGCTTGACTCGGCCATGGCAGTTGTGCACAACGGGCGATATCTGGAACTTCTCGGTAAGGACCCTGACTTGTTCATCCTTGAGCGAATTAAGAAGGCGGCCTTAACTTCCTCAAATTACGAGAGATCTTTGTTTCCGCCACTGTTTCTGCTTCATGGCGAGGGGGATACTGCAGTTCCTGTTGATGGAACGCGGAGGCTAGTAGATTATCTGCAACGGTTTGACCCAAGTACTCAAATTCATCTGGCTGTCAGGCCGGGAGACCATGGCTTTGACTTTAAAGCTACCATTGATGAGCCTTGGTTGAGGGAAGGTTTGGATTTTATCGTTAGTCCATGGCTAGATAACAAGAGTCTCATATAGACGACAATAACCCAAAGACTGATTCTCCACCGCTGTCCGAGACCTGGCACGAGCAAGCTGTAGACACAGCCTTGGGATTACGAGTGCAAGTTTTACCGAATATATGGCATCATCTTCTGTTTGATTATTACAAGTCGTAAAGACAGTGGGTTGAGAGCAATGCTCTAATCATGACCCGTCCAAGAAACATTTTAACCATAATCCCTTCCCTTCCTCCATCTTATCACCACTCATTAACCGCTTATAGCCCTATCAAGCTGCAAGCCCTGTATTACAATATACCTATAAAGCAATATAGAAGTTCTGATAATTATATCATGAGGGGCATTTTCAAGCTACATATTACTTAAGCTCCATCCTTTTCCTTTTCCACTTCATATACTCATAAAACTCATCTCTATCCATTTCAGAATCTCCTTTATCTGCAGATCCACTCTTCCCCGCCCTAGCCTCTTTAACATTCATATCAGATTCCTCATCACTGTCTGTCTCAGAGTCGCTATCATCATCACTATCGTATTTCATAGAAGCTGCTTGCCTCTGAACGTGACGAGCTGATTGATGCATAGCCATTGGAACCACAGGGATTGCTGGGTTTCCTTCTCCCATCATATACCCGTCGTTGCGCCATCCTTCTCGCTTTGCCATATCTGAATCTGTAGCGCCAAGTGTTTTGCTGAGATATTCGTCAAACTGCATGAATCCTCGCGCTACTGCTTCAAACTGCTCTTTGCCTAGTGTCGGCTGAGGATCCTCTGGGGATTGGGTCATGCTTTGATGCTCGGCTAGGGCGATGGCTGTTTGAAATGCGTTCCGGATTTGGCTGTGACAGTTAGTTTAGCAGGTGAATGCAAGATGTGAATGAAGTACTTACCGTCCATTCCATGTTTCGTAGCCGTTTTTCTCCAAAGTCCGAAAATGCTTCTTCCCGAACTTAAGAATCTCTTTCTCCTTAATCTTAAAAGCATAGCACCCCTGCCTCATTTGCTCTGCCTTGGCTCTTCTAATAAACTTCTCGTATAACTTGCACGTAACGTCAAGGCTCAACTGGGGATAAAACAAAGACATTTGAATCCTGGACCTGAATGCTGGATCGATAACACCAACGCGATTTGTCGTCAAAAAGAGAATTCCAGCGTAATACTCCAGACTTCGAAGGAATACACTTGTGACGGCATTATGGCGCAGGTCGGTGCGGGTGCGTTTAGCGAGGAATATATCGGCTTCATCGAGAAGTAGTACACAACCCCATTTGTGAGCCAGTTGGAAGTGGCTCTGCAGGTTATGCTCAACATCAGCGGCAGTTTCGCCAATGTCACCGCACGTAATAGGAAACAGAGGCCGTTTTGTATCGTCAGCAACGCATTCCGCTGTCGACGTCTTTCCAACACCAGGTGGACCATGTAGCAAAATGACAAGTCCACTACCCTTTCCTTGCACAAGGTCTAGCACAGATCCGATACTTGGCTTTTCAGGACTAGACGATAGTGGCGACCTTCCCTTCTCATGGGTGGTAACTAGTGCTTGGACAGTTGTTTTGTGGTTATCCGGTAAAACCAGATCATCGAAGCTGTTTCGGAAGATAACTTCTTGCAGATCTTCAGACCTTATCGTTACCCATTGCCTGGAGCGTAAAACAAAAGCATGAACATATGGTCTCATGATCATAAGATGCTCATCTGTTAGATCTTCCAATGTAATCGGTTGTAGCATATAACCCTTCTTCTTGTGAAACTCTTGTGCATCAACATAGTCCAGTTCCAAGTCGTCGAAGATCGTATCGCTCCCACAGCATGAATAAAAGTACTCAGAGGGATGCTTACACCAAGGCAGTTCCAGCACTTCTCTTCTATCATTTCTTGTGAAATCATCCGGTGTAATGCTAGAAGCAGGCCGCCATTCGGACCTCGTCTCCATTGCAAGCGTCATATCGACAACGACTTCGGCGTCCAGGCTTATTGATGGTTCATCAAGCGTTTCTCCTACAGCTCTCTTGTGGCAGAAAGGGGTGTTTGCGACTTTTGAAAAGTTCCTGCCGCCTTCTAGGAACGTATTTCGAAGAGTGTCTGCATTTTTGTCGAACTTGAGGGGATAAAGGAGCAATGACGAGATGGGCTGTCGGCCGTGGAACTTTCTGATTGAGAATCGTTCAAGATTCGGGACAAAGGACGATCCATTAGATCCCAAGCTGATACAATCAATAGCAAAGCCATTCACCGGAGTCGAGTCTTCTTCTTCCCCTTTTTTAGCCTTGTAGACCAAAGGTTCTCGCCCACCAGCCACATTCACAACCATTCTGGCATAAGCTGGATTTGCTTTAGCAACAACAAGATCTCCTCTCTCAAACAAATGTCTCAGATCAGCGTACTCGATTTCAACAGCCGTACCATCTCTGATTTGTTGTCTAAGATCGAATGTTGGTCGGAGATCTGTGTCGAGAAATGTAACCAACAATTTGAGATCCTCCAGGAGATCCTTGGCGTCGAACTGTCGTTGCTCTGGAGTGTACTCTTTTTTGCTACTCTTCTTCTTCTCCGGATTTGCCTCAGAGTCTTCCTCCTCTTCCTTTTTGACTTTGGCTTCTATGTCAGCCACGCTGTTCCTAATCGCTGCTTCGTGTTTGATGAAGAATTTGAACGGCCGTAGAAACACCATGGCGCTGTAGACCTTGTCCACGTTTACTGTATCTTCTCCCACTCGAGAAAGCACCGGGGTCGCTGTCAACTCCTCAAGGTGAGACATAAGCGGACGAGATCTTATTCTGAGCCTCTCCGGATTAAACTCGAAAAGGGCTTGTGATGTGATGTCAGAGTCATTACCCATATTGTGTGAAGCCTTCTCATCCTTGGTCAGTTTAGTAACTACTGCTTCTGCCAATTTAACCTCCAAAGCTGGTTGCTGAGATATCGGAAGAAGGACAATGTCCATGTTGAGTGGGAACTCATGAGGATTGGATCTCTTTAGCTCGTGCAGATGGACAGGAAGCTTGTCCTTCGGGTTCTTGAAATCATGGTCGTCTCCCAGTTCGTAAACTCTTTTTTTTAAATCCTTGACCTCTTTCTCAAGTTCCTCGATCCTCAGAGTTGTAAAGTTGTGGTGAAGGGCTGCTTGCTGCGATCGCATGGTGAGCTGTCCAAGCCGACGATTTTTATCAAGCAATTCCTTGCAGAGCAAGTCATACATGGACTCTCTAGCGGCATTTCTGACATCTCCGATATTCTCGTGAATCCTTTCTGTGGTGAACAGCTCATTTATCTCGGCCAGGCGAACCAAGGCTTCCTGGAGGGGGTCGACTTCAGAGGTCTTGTCTGCCTCTTCTTGCTCGACATGATCTAGTTTTTTAGGTGGTGTAGTCGGGGCATCCATAGTTTCCTTCCCTTCCAGGACTGCATCTGGATGAAGAAGAGGGCTCGTCTGGATTGGCTGAGCAACTTCTGGTGGCATCGCGATATAAAATATGTGAGCTAAGCCCTTTGTTGTTCTGGAATGAGTAGGGGATATTAGCGAGCTAATGAATATAAACTTAACAATAGTCGCAATTTGAGTGCGGGTTCAAGAGAGGGATATTTAAACAGATTCGTTCCTGTTGTAGTGTCATATTTCGCGGAACATGCCTGATCAGGCATGCCGACCCCCAGCCCAAGACGTCGGCTAGCCACAGGTAATACACACACACACACACACACACATCCTTCTCAATACAGCATAATTCCTAGCAAGTTGAATCTTTGGGCGCTTCGAGAGCGCGACTTATTGGTTGCCAGGTATGCAGTCATGCAGTCAGCCGCCGGGGTCCCGATCAGGCTCCCCTCGCAATGATTACCCTTTCGGGATTCTGACAAGTAAGTCCGACGCAGCAGCCTCATATGCTAGGTCGTAATAAAGTCGGCATCTTTTCTCGTACTCATCGTTTTCATCTGGAACTCCAAGCACGATGCAAGACTCCCAGAGAGAATTGTTTTTTAGCGCCCGCGATCGGCATCCACCAAACGAAGCCGCCAGATACATCGAAAACAACATTGCTCTGCCAGGCCAGCCGCTACCTGTGTTCAGTGAACGTGCAAATGGCTTTGTATCCTTGGACGAGGCTCGTCAAGAGCAGGAGGAGAGGTAACACCTCACATGCTAACGTTAAACTGTGCTAACGTCACCAATGGCAGTGCATCCAAGTGGAAGGAAATACAAGAGGAGATAGAAGCTCTCTTCGCAGTAATGGAGCAAGTTCAGAAGAAGCTCGATCAAAATAACACAGGCCAGAAATACAGTACCAAGGTCGACCTACGCCAGTGCAATTGGAAAGTGGTCTTGGGGGAAGTAGAGAAAACTGCTCAACTATGGAAGAGCAGACCAAACAAGCAAAGCAAAATCATGGTCTTTGTTGATAAGGTTGGGCGGCACTCGGAAGCTCTTGAAAGGTGGTTGGCGCTTCTGCCCACGGGCGATTATGGGTCAAGGTACATCCAGGAGTATATAGCATTCTAAATGTTACTAACAATGTATTTAGTATCTGCGGAGCGTTCAAGATTATCATTGGAGTAAGTTAATTCTCTCGTCCGAGATGTGACTAACACTAGATAGGCTGCCGGGAGGTACACCAAGGTCGAGGAGAGCGTTTATGAAGCAATATCGGAGATACCAATAATCATGGAGCGTGCAAAGAGATACGTCGACATGTACAGACAAATGCGCGATCAGTTTCTTGAACAGCGCACAATCAATCTTTTTCGAGCCATCCTAGCCCTGCTTCACCAGGTCATGCAGTTCTTCCTTGATGGCAAGCCAAGTATGTCATCACAACAATTCCGGCTTTCTGTCACTGACAGCCTGTAGAGAAGTTCATTGGCAGCCTTATGCAGCAGGGTACATACAAGGAACAGCTGTTGCAGAGCGTTGAGGCCATCAAGGCGTGTGCTCAGGCTGTGAATGACGAGGCGTCGCAGTGTCAAGCACGCATGGTCTTGAAGGTCTATGAGAAGACTGAACAGACGGAGAAAGTCTTTCAACGACTAATGGACTTTTTGTTAACAAATCCCAGGTTCCAGGCGGCTAATTTAGGTATCTCTACCCATGAACAACGCTTCACGACAGGCTTGGCCGTCTATGAATATGTGCTGAATTAACCTGAGTTTAGGAAAATCTGCCCCGGAAAGCGATCCCAGCCGACTTGAAGTTTCTAGCTACGATCTCCTAAACGTGGATCGTTTATCCTGGCAAGACCAAGACATCAGCCGAAGCACAACTCCTACCATCCTAAGAAGCCCTTCACAACAGGCAGTCCTATCTAAAGCAGATATGGAGCATGCTAAACAACAACTTCTCCGGTGCCTCAACTACAACCCAGAGGCCTTGACCCGAGACATTTCTTCTATCCTTTCGTTTAACTACCAAGTAAGCGAGGACGCAAGGACGAGAGTAGCGGCTATGCTCCGCCACGACAGATTCCAAACCTTTATGAGGGAAACTCAGGCCTCAACGCGTCTACTTGTCAACGGTCGCGGAGATCTTTCTGCCAAAGAGAGTGTATCTCCTTTCAGTGTTGTTATGGCTGAACTGGCGCGGATGTCGAATACGGGGCTCACTGAGTCTGCTCCTGTTTTCATTCTCAAGTATTTCTGTTCTGAACATCAACCTTCCCACCCCAATGACCCTCTTGCGTCAGCAGTTGGCATCATGGCAAGCATCGTAGGCCAGCTAATTTGTCAAATGATAGAAAAAGGTCTACCAGTTGATCTTTCCTTTATCTCCGATTCTAAGTGGCGAAAGCTGGAACACTTGGAACTTCGTACCCTCTGCACAGTGCTCAAACGCGTTGTGGGTCAAATACCGCGGGATGGTGTTCTACTCTGCATTATCGATGAGATCTCGATCTATGAGACTTCCAGGCTCGGGGAAGAAACCGAGATGGCGGTTAAGAAACTTGTGCAGCTTGCGCATCAGGGGCGGTATCCAGTATGTAAACTACTAGTTACTTGTTACGATCATGCTTTGGATGTGGGCAGGTACTTCTCTGGCTATACTCTTGACTTGAATGAGGATATTGAGATAGATGATGTAGCTGATTGGATAATTGCAAGCCAATTATCTTAGAAGTTAATATAAATAATATATATAAACTGACTTATTATTTAAACTTATTTTGCTAAAGTGTTATTATCATAATAGTAGGCATCCAGCTGAAGAGTAAGGCTCTCCAGCTGGCTTGAGTGCAGCTAGGTTTAGGCTGCAATTGAGGCAGCTAACTTGATGATATTAACTTAATAAAGCTTTGCCACTTAGGAGGTAATGAATGTTTAGATTATGTTAGACTTTAGAGATGCTTGAATATCTTTTGAGGCTGATATATAAACTTGAAAAAATAAAAATAATAGCAGCTATGCTGCTTAAACCTTTTAATAAAGGTAGCTTAAAATATAAGGTATTATCTTTTATTTCAATTATTATAAGTTAAAAAATCGTAAATTAAGAGAAATAATTTAATTATAACCTGTCCAAGAAACATTTTACCATAATCCCCTCCCTCATTTTATCTCCACCCATCAACCACTCTTATGCACAACACCAATAATCTTCTCAACAACAGAAGGATCCGAAAGCGTAGTGATATCACCCAGCTGATCCTGCTCACCCATGACCACCTTCCTCAAAACGCGACGCATGATCTTCCCAGAGCGAGTCTTGGGCAGATCAACCACCATGAAGATCTTCTTAGGCGCAGCAAAGGGACCGATGTTGTTGCGGACCTGCAGTCTCAGCTCGGCGTGGACTTGTTCCTCGGAGGTTCGGAATGCTTCTTTGAGGCAGACGAAGGCGATGACGGATTGGCCTGTTACTTCGTCGGAGACGCCTACGACGGCGGATTCGGCGACCGCGGCGTGCTCGACCATTGCAGCTTCGATTTCGGCGGTTGAGAGGCGGTGGCCGCTGACGTTGATTACATCGTCGACACGGCCGCGGATCCAGTAGAAGCCGTCTTGGTCGCGGGCAGCTCCATCACCAGTGAACTACAAGAATATTAGCAACTGATTTATCAACTCAGGCTGGTAGAATACTCACGTAGTATCCGGGGTAGACCTTGAGATAGGTCTCCTCGAATCGCTGGTGATCACCGTAGACAGTTCGAGCCATGCTAGGCCATGAGGTCTTGAAAGCAAGAACGCCTTCAACTCCGTTACCGTGGATTTCAGAGCCAGAAACAGGATCGATCAGGACTGTGTCGATGCCGAAGAATGGCAGGCAAGCAGATCCAGGCTTGGTGGGTGTGACACCAGCGAGAGGGGTGACGGCGTGAGAGCCAGTCTCAGTTTGCCAGTATGTCTACTCCAATTAGTTTCGTCCATCGATAGCTTTCGAAGATCAACTTACAGTGTGTCCATCAACCAAGTAAACCAAAATTTGACCCCCTTACTCGGCTTGGTTGACTAGAGCCCTTTACTTTACTTGGTTGCTTACAAGAAGTCCTTACTTGGTTGATATTACTTGACTACTATTCCCAATCGGGCAATTTCTACGGTAACATGCCGGTCCGAAGCAGGTGCTTTTGGCACTCAAGTGCCGCTACGGTATCTGACTTGAGGCGATTCCGTTCATCGGTAATAACCTTCTTTGTCTGTGAGAATACTCGCTCACACTCAGCGCTCATTGCTGGGCAACTGAACAAGTCAAAGGCCATCTTAGAGAGGATAGGGTAGTCAGACGCATGGCAAACCCACCACTCTAGAGGATC
>JABEEM010003300.1:0-17012 GCA_013363185.1 Fusarium secorum | reverse complement strand
AGCATAGCGTGTATTGACGAAGAGGTCGCTCAGGGAGCAGAAAACGTTCTGCCCTTGAGCGACAATACCGTATTTATCTGAGCGTACACGTGACCTGTCACGTGGAGCCCTGACAGCCTCATTCTTGGCGGTCTTGTTGGTCTAACCGGTCTACCAGACCGGTTATTATGTAAGCAGCTGGTCTGGTCTGGTCTGGACCCCCAGACCAGACCAGACCAGACCATTCCGATCACTGGTTGTGGTATCGACAGTTGTCGTGGTGGAAAGTCTGGTATCAGCCGTTGAAAGGCTGGAGTCAAAAGACGAACTGGCATCCGATGACAGATCGGATAGTGTGCTAGTATCAGTCTCGAAACTGTACGATGGTCCAGACGTAGTAGAAGAGCTAACAACAGAGCTTGCCGTGGAGTCAGTACCAGAGCTAGTGCCAATTGTATTTTGAGCATTCGTGGTAGTAGGAGTGGCAGTTGTGGTGGGCTCAAAGATTGAAGGTGGCTCTTCCGATGTTCCCACGATATCCGTGGCTAGTGCATCTGTGGGTAGGTTCTCCAGATTTGAGGGCCAGGAGCTCAGCTGAGACGTAAATGGGAGATCTGTGACAGGGATTGAAATGCCCAACATAGAAGATGTTGGAGTAGGAGCAGGATGTGTTGGGAATATGATAGACGAAGAGCTGTTATAAAATCGAACAGAGCTCGTATACACAGGTTTGACCTGAGAAGTGAAAGTTGGGACAGCGGAAGAGCCCCTCTGGATATCCCTTGTGGTCATAGAAGCTACTGCGTTGAAGGGAGATGTTGTTCCGGGCCATGCTGATGTAGACTCTGCTAGAGGTCTACTGGAAGGTCGAGAAGAAGGGTTCGAGGATATATCGCCGTCTCGGCATTCGTCAACTAGAAGAAAACGAGTCAGCATAACATCAATGGCACGAAAAGATGCCCATACCTCCAGTAATAGAAAGTCTTATAGATTGGCAATTTGGGGGCGATGCAGTGAAAGTGATATAGACTTGGCCGCTCTCAGCGTCTTGACAGAAGCCAGCATCACCATTCGGTAGGACTGAGCTGAAAAATCGTAGGAATCCATCCTCATCAGCAAAGGTCTCAGTAACAGCATCTCGAGGCAAAACTCCTGGGGAGCCACGTAGCTCTTTGAAACTCTCGCCGTTGTAGTATATGGGCAAGGTACCATCGAGCAAACGACCTCGCACAAGGTTGAAGATAGCGGCAGCAGCACAGATCTCTGACTGACTACCAACGAAACCGCCAACTGCCCTGAACTGGAGATCTCGTTTAGTGTCCTGCGATTGTGGAACGATGCGGAATATAACTGATCGACCACTGGCATCGGGGACTGAAGTTCCAGTAGTTGGACTTGGGGTCGGGGTGGTAGTAACTGGAGTTGAGGGGATAGCTAGATCTGTAGAAAATGTCAAGGCTGCTTCAGAGGCCTCTGGGAAAACGACTTCGTCAGAAGAAGAAGAAGTCGTTGGACGAGTGTGACCATCTGATACTGGGACTAGATAAGTTGATAGATATGTTATGCACCATGATTCAGGCTGCATTTGGTCATCTTGAAGAGCAATGGATGCACCAAAAAGACTTGCAACTAAGAAAGGGAGCAAGCGAATAGGAGACATCATGAAGAATGAGTGAAAGCCTTGGGAAAACGGAGATCAGGGACTCGTCCAATACTATGAATTTCTACGACTCTTAACTACTCTACACTCAAATGTTCAGCTCAGCCCTGCATACACTCAAGCCATGAAGCATAAGACATCTGTTGGTTGCTGTCAATATCTCAAGATCATAAAATTTGGTGGCGAGCAACAAGTGGACAATGTCTCAATCTAGTTAGTGAGGCGTTGGTCTAGAATATGTTTTTAATATGAGATGTCATCACGTCCAAGTTAAGACATCAACCATCGTACTAAACTAGCTAGTCACCAAGACTCCCTTGAGTTGGTCCCTTGCATACCAGAGGTTAAACAACACAGACTTTTGGTGCCAACAGAATCACTGGATTCCACGAAACAAACAACCGTAACGAATTTTGGCCTTTCAGTCAGCCACTGTCAAGCTATCCATGGAACCGAAATTTAAAACTAAGACGAGCGCCGGAATAACCGCTAAGAGCAAATAGAGCATGGCGTCACGCGCTACATGGGTCTTCTGTGGCATATTCTAGCATGACACTATTATATTCTGGCATGAAACTATTCATGTCGCCAGGAAGCCACAGTCTTTGGGTAATTAGATGGACGTTGAGGTATGGAAGTAACATTTCCGCATTACTAGCATGAGGCTTTAATAAGCGCCAAGTCCCCTTTATGCTATTCAAAAGACTCTTTCTCTGCTTCTTCGCTCAGGCTGTGTGATCTCCAGCTGCAGTCATTCGTTTGATGCCTTTTTTGCTCTTCAGTGCTTCACCCTCGTTCATCATGTATTCCAAGTCACTCGTTGTTCCAGCGCTCTTTGCTGCTCTCGGAGTCGCTCAAGAAGATGTCCAGTACGAAACTCGCACAGCAACGATAACTCAATGCTTCACCCGCGATGGCCTACGTCCTCCGGCTACTGTCACCGTGCCTGGCCCGACATGCGTGGTTCACAAGCCAGCTGTGACAGGAGAAGCCATCATCGTTGAGGTTCAAGCTCCCGACTGTCACTGCGGCTGCCCAACTTGTGTCCATACTCTTGCGTACACTACCAAGTACCCTGCTTTCTGCTCTACTGGAATGTTTGAGCAGGAGTATGTCATCACAGAGACGTACAGTGGCATGGAGGCAAAGCCTACCAAGAACGAGCACGATCTTCCGCATGGATTCACGTGTGAGGTTCAGACGTGTACTACTTGTGGCCCTGAGCCTGTCACCGCGACTATCACGCACCCTGTTTCGGGTCATTACATGAATGAAGTTGTACCAACTGAAATGCCAATGGCAAAGCCCGGCCAGGAGCAGCCTGGCAATGAACAGCCCGGCAAGGAGCAGCCCAAGGAGCAGCCCGAGAAGCAAGGAAACGCTGCACCCAAGGTCACTGAAGACGACAATGGATTCCGATCAAGCGTCAAGCCCAGCGCAGTCCCCAGTTCCCCCGAGAGTGCTTCTCCTGGTAAGTTCACTATTGATTTCGTGATAAGTATGAAAACTCACACCCGTACAGGAGAGTCCACAGATCACCCTGTTATCGTATCTGGCGCCATGAGTCAACATTTGAGACTGGCTGGTGCTGGCATTGCGTTCTTTGCTCTTATTCAATTCATGTTCCTCTGAGCTTTCTCTAGAAAGTTCATTGATGATATTTGGTGATGACATTTACTCTTCTTACATTTTTCGAAGTCATGAGCCAAGATATCTTTGGTCGATAGAATAATTTCACTATTTTGGGTCTGCAAACTCAATTACATTTCCAGGTTCTCGTCGATATCGGAGTCCCTGAGTGACGCAAAGTGCACCTTGGCTTACTGAAGAGAGTAAGGATTGTCGAGGCCCAGATTATAGGCATCGACGTAATGTTGATGCTACGGGCGGTAACCGCGGCTATACCGGGCAAGATGCTCCATTTGAAGGTGGGACATCTCCATAATAAAAAGACTCTATCACAAAGAAAAGTCACTCATGTGCGATCAAGATAGCCAAGGAAATATGCAAGTTTTGGCGCATACTGTACTATGATTTGGTGAGATTAATCCTTGCAATACAGAAGCGTTATGTCGTATTGCCTTGACCTGTCACAGGCTCAAACAGACCAATGAGATGGACTTTTCCCGGGGAGTTGAGCCTCAGCTCTCCCCAATCCCTGTCCGCGGCCCTGGATAGAGGCCAAGGAGCAAAAGTTCCGGAGAGTTGCATCTCGATAGACAATGGATCAAGATCATAAACATCGATGTGATATCATTATTCTACCGTCGATTCTGAACGTCCAGCTTAAATAAATCGCTGTTCTCTTCCCCTTTTTCAGTGGTCACACGTGATAACGCATAGTGAAATTCCCAGTGGCCCAGGTGACCTCTCGTCCCCACCCAAAAACTCACCGCTCGGCCGAGTCCCGACTGGGCGAGCTAGCACTACCTAAGGTTTGCTTTAGAATTGGTTCCCATCGTTTTTGATCCAGGTCAGGTCTTGTCAAGACTGTACCAATACACGACTTTGTTGTTGGAGCATTTGCTTCGGCTTCAGCCTCAGCCTCCCACCGAAAAGTCACGAGGTGGATTTTTTATTCTCCCTTCCTTTCTTCCCCTCCTCTTCTAGAACAATGTCCGACGAAGACGTCGATGTCCTCGGCCCAGACGGCCAGCCCCCAGCTCGAGTCGACCGCGATCGAAGAGCTCCGCGCTTCAGCTGGACTCCCGCATACGAAGCGACCTTCTTCCGAAGTCTCTGTGAGAGCGTCCAGCTTGGTCTCCGCGAAAACTCCTCCTTCAAAGCAGAGGCCTGGGAGCGCGCTGCTCTGGCTCTGCAGGAGAGTCATGGCGCCTATCCGGCGAAGAGCCACCTGATCAACAAGAGTGACAACGCGAGAAAACGGTTTCGGCTATGGAGAGGTCTTCGCGAGGACCCCGAGTTTGTCTACAATCCGGTTAAGAGAACGGTCACTGCCACGGAGGAGGCGTGGACTGCCCATATCGAGGTAAACATTCCTTGTACCATGACGATGCAATGATCGGGAATTGCCATCACGCGAACGACGAGGCCCGGCTGCTATATCCTCGCGAACACGAAGCGACTGTGTCAAGCACATACTGACTCTCAAATAGAGGGAACCGCTTTCTAGGGCGTTGCGCGGCCGGCCTTTTGATCATGAAGACTTTATGGAAGTCCTTTATCCAGACGTCATCGGCTCAGGTGGCGCTCCCAAACGAATAATGAAACCACGGAGACGAACAGATGGTCCCATGACCGATGATCCTGATATGCCGGGCACCGGTATACTCAATTTGACGAGCGATCCTCCACCTCGACCTCCTGGCCTTGAGAGCCCAAACTCGCGACCCATGTTGACTCAAACTCCCACTACATCCTCCACTGGGTCGGCGACTCAGCCGCGGCCGACGTCTACTACAATTCCTCCACGCGGACCACCGACTGTAGCAAATGCTAATGCTCTTACCCCGCCCGACGAGACTATCACACAGAGCCGCAAGCGACAGCTGCCCACTACAAGCACCCCGAACATGTTCGAATCGACACCACCTGCTGCTACTATTCCTATGGGTCAGTCAGCCCCCGGATCTCCTGGAAAGCGTCGCCGTACTTCGTCCAACGATGGTTCTCGTGCTCTTTCAGCGTCTGTCCTCAACTCCTCCATGCTGCCATTGGCTGTGCGTGATGGACCGAGTGCTGGGTCTCCTTCCCAGGCGGATAGCCAAAACACTAACGGGACTAACGGGCCTGTTATGGATGAGATTGTCGAGGCTGTACGATCTCGGAATACTCTGCGCTGGCAAGAGGAAGCGCTGGACATATTCTTCCGTGACTTTGCAGACGAGGATCTTGATCTGCAGGTCAAGATCTCTGAGAGCGTGCTCATCAATGAGTGCAAAGCTATGGTGTTTTGCAAGATGCCCAGCCGCGTGCGACAGCACTGGGTAAAGCGTTTTAAGGAAAATCCTCTCCGGTAGTAGTATGTCGGGCCTTGCAACTTGTTTCTCAGGCATCTATAGACCGATACCTGTGAAAGCATCAAGGAAGGGGGTGATGGATGATGGACCTCGAGGCATCAACACCAAACACAACAATCTAAGGAAACAAAAGACACATATCCACAGCAATCAGGGCAGGAGTGATAAAAAAGAAATCCAAGAGAGTATGGTCTGGCGCTTATTGGGTCGTGTTGAAGATACCAAGGGTTACGGATATGAAAGCGACACGGCGTTCTATTTGGGCAAAAACATCGATCTGTTTTCTTGCTTTTTGTTTCTGCTTTTTCCATGTTTGAGGAGTTGCATTTAGCGGGACATTTATCTAGGAACGGGTGATAGTTATGTGAAAGGATGGGATTGTTAGGGGTTATGGAGCTGATGGTGGGTTGATGAAGCGTGCTTTGCCATGTCTTTTTTTTGTTGATACCTAATATATATAATTCTCACCTCTCGCTACTCTATGTCCATGACAAAAGACGAGTCCAGACTTTTTAGGGCTTCGTAAACATCATGGCGTGCCCTTATAGGGACGATGTAGTTGAGGAGGACTCACATATCGACACTCTGTCATCACTTACAACTTGAATATACGACACGTAGGCTGAAGAACGACTCCGAAGTACTGCTCTAACATTGGCTCACCTTGAGGTTCTTGCTCGCTTGAACCAAAAGCATAAGCTTCCGATCTGTAACTCAAGATATCAACCAATGCCATCTATCTCTACCTCAATATTCACAACATATTCAGCTTATCCCATTGACATCATTATTTTCCATCTATCCATTATTTTGTCCCGTAGTAATTAGTTCTTTAATCCCATACACCTTGTTTTTCTTCCTATATCATGATACTCAGCCCAGGTTCGACTCTTCCTCCAAAACCCCCTTGGCTCTCAAAATAGGTCCCAACTCCTTCAACCGCACAGGCTTCGTCAGGAATAAATCTAATCCGCTGACAGTAGCCTCCCTCTGTGCCTCCTCGGAAGCCAAGCCTGTCAAAGCAAGTATCAGAGCAGGCCTCAACCCCTGCTGTGACTCAAACGCACGTATCCTCCTCGTTGCTTCAAACCCATCCATGACCGGCATCGAAATATCCATCAAGATACAACTATATCGACCAGGGTCTGCTTCATATGCCGTAACGGCTTCTAAACCGTCTGAAGCTGTTTGATATGGTTGTTTGAGCTTCTTCATGTATGAGGAGAGGATCTTGAGGTTGATGAAGTTGTCGTCAACGAGAAGGAACTCTAATGCTTTGAAATAGCTTTTTGGTTGTGTTGGGGTTTCGTCTTCGCTCACAGGGAAGGGTGAGCTTGGGTTTGTTAGTGAAGGTGCAGTGCTGGCAACGATGCTCAAGGATTCGGGCTCTGTTGATGCAGTGGTTGGAGATTGGGTCGATGTTTGCATGACTGTCCAGCGATACAAGGCCAGTGAACACGCTTTGGCAAGCTTTCGAGGGCCGAGTCTTGAGTTGTGGTTAGCCTGGAGCACGGCATATGGTATGTCATAGAAGATTACTTACGGTTGTGAAATGAACTCGAAGACTCCGGGACGTGGTATTGTCTTTGCACCAGTCGCATACTGATGTGCAGTAACAGCATTGGCACAGAGCACAATATTTGGAATATCCGGGACTGAAACCTGCGGAACATAGAGTCTTTCGAAGCCTTCCTCAGACCAAATTGCGAGATCTGGCATGAAGCAAGGTGTCTCCGAGGCGGTGTTGACCTGCATGTTTAACCATTCCTTGCACATATCTTGCACAAGTTGGTCAGGAGATTCGATCGTTCTTTGTACAGACCCGCCTCCCGTAACGGAGTCTTTGCTGAAATCAACCAATTTGACCCGAAGACCTCGAAGCTTTTCTGTCTGCGCGTCGAACTCTTCCTCTCTTTGTCGAATTTCACAGACGTTGTGATGGCAGTCGTCACCAAGCTTCATTGGTAGTCTCACTGTTACTGTAGTGCCGACACCAACTCGACTGTCAACAGAGATGTGACCTCCAAACTGTGCAGTTATTTGCTTTACAAAGCTAAGTCCGAGACCCGTGCCAGGAGATAAGTGATTCTCTTGCGAGAACGGTTTGAACAAGCCGTTTTGCAGAAAGTCCTCGCTAATGCCCACGCCAGTATCGGAGACTTTGATGGTTACCCAGCAGTCATTATCATCAGCACCGAAAGCGCTAGTCTGCTCTAAAGAAACCCTGATAATTCCACATTGCGTGTACTTGAGCGAGTTGCCGAACAGATTCATGATAATTCGACGCACAGGACCTGGCTGGGTGTAGAAACCCCACGATGGCCGTGAGTCCATGATCAGGAAAACGTCGACGTCTCCGATCTTCGTTGAAAGATTCCCTTTCTTTTTCAATGGAGCTTGAAGCTCCTCCATAGCTTGCATGGTGTCCATTCGGCGGATGGATGTGTGACCAGGTCGTCGAGGTGTTTGGCTGGATGATTGGGCAAGGGTGACCTGTTGAAAGTTGAATCCAGCGTAGACACTCTCGAGAACCTCTTCAGCCAGAACATCTAGCTGTACGACTTTTCTTGATGGCTTTGAGGCTATGCTCACAGACGAGGACCTGTTGATGCCACTTCCGTCTGCCTGGGTCTCGCGAGTCGCTTCTTGAGGTAAAGCCTTGTTAACCTTGGAATATTCGAGCAAATGGTCGATCGTATCTGAAAGTGTTCGGCAGCATGTTTCAATGGTTCTAACAATGTTTTGTTGTGGAATAGTAAGGTCTGTATCGTTGAGCAACTCGACGCTCAGGACAGCACCATGAAGCGGTGATCTCAGCTCATGAGACAGTGAACCAAGTGCATCAGTCTTGGCCTTGTCCGCAGCTAGAGTCTCCAACTTGAAGGCCTCGGCTGCTGCGAGCATACCAAGAGCTCTGAGGTAACTCAAGTCAAGGTCGATCGTGAAGGTACGCTTGATATTGTAAGTGTGAATAAAGCCACCAGCAGACCATCGCTTCTTCCTAAGGTCCCAGACAGGAACGAATGCAATGCTTCGAGCACCGGGGAAGGTCTCGAGGAGAATACTTGCTTCTCGCTGCTGAACCTGGAATCTGTGGTCTTGTCTGTTATGTAGGTTTCCCCATTCATTGTTGTTTGGTAGATGACGAGTTGAATCATCAGGCAGTTCTTCTTGGAGTAGGTTTCCATCGGTGTCGTAGTTGAACACATGGCCCCTAGGGTATTGCCGAATCATCCTGGCGAGAAGGGCTTGTGGGAGAGCAATATGAGCTGCCCCATGTTCGGAGGAGCCGAGTGCCTGACAAGAGGGTCGTAGACGGTCATCAGAAGAGTTAGTAGTGCAGGCATCCTCATTCTCATTGTAGCTGAATGTTGAAGGTCGTCGAGCCGCCAGGTCTTCATCTATCCATTCAGTGGAAGAGCCTGCACTTGAAAACTCAAGCATGTCTGCATTGAGGAACAAACAGCCATCGGTCTCAATGGAATCCTTGACAATTGATGCTGCTTTTGAGAAGATTTGCTTTGGAGTTTCGAGGAGCTGACTTGGATCATGAGCAAACTTTGATCTGGCCGGAGGATCGCACATGATAACCTCCTTGGTGTGAACAGCGTTCGTCGTGCGGGAGTCGACTGTGGCAGTTGAGTTTCTGACACTCATTCCTCCCAAAGCTTGCTGCAGATCGTCGATTCTTGGCCTTCGAGATCTGGCCATACCGTCACCTCTCGTCTCATGTTCTGCATACTCTCGTCCGGTAGAGGAGACTTGACTCAAAGGTGCTGTATTCCCTTCGACAAAACTGGTCAACCCCCAGCTCTTCCTTTCGCTCCTTCGTTGGTGGCTTTTCAGACTGATGGTTTCAAGATGTTCAGTCACGGCTCTTGAAAGCTCTCTCATAAGTCTTGAATGACTATCTTGCCATGGCAATGAAGGTTCGGTATGAATTACGCAGATAACTCCGATGTTGACACCTCGATCTGTGCGAATTGGCACTGCGGCATAGAATCTTGCGGCACCTCCAGGTCGGCAGTACGGTTTAGTTGAGTACTCGGGATCGAGGGTAACATCATCAACTACAATGACGGGCAAGTCGTGGTTGGCCTTTGGTCCAGATTCATCTGATTGAATTTCATCAGAACATAATGTGCTTTCACAAGCACTATGCGATCGCGGGATTGCAGTTCCACAATGCCAAAGAGTTTCCGGGTGGCCATCCTGTCCCAAACTTGGAATCAGTGGGGTTGTCGATGAAGCTTCCGCGATGATATACTGATGAGTCTGATCAAACAATGAGATCATTGAGCGCGCTGCACCAGTTTGAGAAGCCGCTAGACGAGCCAGGGCCGTCAATATGACATCGGGACACGTAGAGAGCTCATTGCTCGGAACAGGCAATCCAGTATCGTTGAAGCGAACATTGGTGAAAAGCGAGTCGTCATATCTGATTGGATCTCAGTAACACAACTCAACAGTTTTAGGGTGAAATTGCCTCGTTACCTGAACGTCTCGCGCTCCCGAGTAGCTTCAGAAACGATGCTTTTCTTGGGCACCTTTACACAAGCTGGGCTGGTCATTCTCAGCAGTGTGTGCAGATTCGACGGGATCTTCAACGTTTTCCCCCAACGGTCATTCTCGCCATTGGCAAAAGACAGAAGAAGAGCATTGAAGGTTGGGTTCCTAGGGCTTGCCACTAGGGGCGAACGCCGAAGCCCGGGAGGTTGGCAGGTAGAGTTTAGTTAGGGTGAGTCTAGACTCGGCGATTATGCTAGAATCGCCACAGAGCGGCGATCGACAAATCTGCGGTTGAGCTGGGGACGCGAGTCTCAGTCCAAGTGGAGAATCATGTCATAATTGGCATTAGAGGCACTCTGTTCCTCCCTCTAGTTGATGTCTTCAGCTTTGGATTGGTGGCTGCTCCTCCGTTTGGAAAGCCACGATACGGGCTGTTAATTGAAACAGGTTTACAGTACCCGTCTGTGCTGCCATTTCTGCCGATCATCGAGATGACTACCGTTTCCAGAATCGTTCCATAAAACAACAAATAATTACTGTTATCCATCAACTGTCAAGAAACGCTACCATCGCAGTTGGCTTGTATGCTTAGTTGACGGCTTCGACGTTGAGAAAAGAGCCTGAGATCAGACAGACCCCTGTCCAGGTGGCTGTTCGGATTGCGACGCTATTTGGCTTTGTATGTACGAGATACGAAATTATGTTTATACAACTGCGTGAACAGAGCATAACGCCCTCGCAATACGTGATCGACTCTCTCGCGGGCTTCTGTCAACGGCTTTGCGTTTACTGACCAGTTCGACGAGATCAAAACCCTTTCGTCATTTCAGCGTGTGTCACGTGAAGCTGCTAGCTTCCCGATGTTTTAGACTGAACCTCGGTTTAGCCTCCGTATCATTGAACTGCATCTCTCCGATGGCTGAAGGAAGCCTATTCTATTCTCATATATCACAAAAGTGCAAGATCAGACTTCTCGTTCAGACCTGACTTCCACCGAGATCACAATGGCTCTTCAGTTCTCCTTATCTCAGGCTTCTCTAGCAGCAGCCATACTAGGTTCAACTTACGGAACCTACCTGGCTCTATCTCCTCCCAATCCCAGCGAACATTCAGCACCATCAACAGGCGACTCAGTTCGATGGCTATTCTTGACGAGAAAACACACCACAAAGGTCGTCCTGGCCCCTCTTGGGCTGCTATCGCTGCACACTGCTAGCCTAGCTTTGCACTACCCCAATATCCCTCCTTCTCTTGTTCATCATGGAATTGAAAATGGGCTCAATCCAGACCTGATTACATGGTCTGCTGCAACTACAATTCCTCTAGCTCTAATTCTCTGTGCTGGCGTTCCTCTGCGTTTGGTGCCGTATGCATCACTCGGCAAAAACTTCACATTTGCTCTAAAAGAGCCAGATCGATTAAAAACTACCGGTATTTATCAATACCTCCAACACCCAAGTTATAGTGGACTTGCTATTCTCATGATATTCAACGTGGCGCTGCTTGGTCGGCTGGATGGTGCTCTGAGCTGCTGGATTCCTCCGAACATCTATGAGACCTTCTGTTTCTGGGCCATAAGATTGCTTCCTTTCACTATATCAGGTATCATGTTTGGAATCTGGACCAGAGTTTCTGAAGAGGAGAAGATGCTCAAGAGGGCTTTTGGAAAGGAATGGGAGAGTTGGCATGCAAGAACAGCTCGCTTTATTCCTTTTATTCTCTAGTTGATGTATGTCCCTCAGAAATCAAAGTGCTGACAACAATGACCTTGGTTTCATACTATACTTGACCGCAAAATGAGCAAGTCTTCATTTGACGATATCATAAGGAAATCGAGAAGATCGCTGTCGAAGCACCATAGTGATACGCAAGGTGAATAGCAGTTTTATATATATAGAAATGCAGTATATTCTTAAAACCACAGATATATGTTCAACTTAAAGCCGGAAACTGAATAATAGAATAAATCAATACCAAACTCTTTCCAATGTAACAATTGCTTCAATTATAAGTCTTAGGTCTAGGCTCTGTAACCCTTCTGCCCAGAGTCCAACGACCAGTTCCTTCATGCTACAATCCATAAAATTCATCAGTTCGTTGCTTTTCCTTCAAGGCACTTATCTCAAAATGGATATTAGAAAGTCCCAGCCAAGCCCTGGCCTTTCAGACAGCTTCGTGGAAAGATCTATGTGGCTGTCGAGTCGCCTCGGCATGATCCCCTCCCATCCTTTTCCATCTTGGTGACGGTTGCCTGCTAGTTGCCGAAAACACAACATTCCCGCCGCTTCTCTTCGCACTTATGATGGCCATCTCTGGTGCTCTCATGCCCTAGAAACTTCGGCATGTGTCGTAGCGGGGGACGCTGAAGAATAGTCCCGTCGTTATGGGAAGCCTGAGTTGATCGTAGAAGCTGAATTTCTTGACTCTCTCGAGTTTCTTGAGCGTCGAAGCTTTCTTCCTCCTTACAGAATCTCGAAATCGCGTATGTCATCTGGAAATGACAGTGGTTCTTGGCAACCATGTGATGTTGAATCCCTTCCAATGTGCGACGTTGCTTGCCGCAAGATATACACTCGTAGCAGCCGAATATGATGTTATGGAGGCATCTCACAGTAGTGATAGGCTTGATATCATGATCTTTCAGGGTTGGGATGGTGAAGCCGTGGCATGTCTTCATGTGAGCCATGTTCTCGTCGAAGGTCGAGCTCGTATGGCGGCAAAAGAGACAGAGTTCTTCATGGAATTCTGGAGTCTCTACCTCACAAAGCTCTGGCCCATCTCCTGAACTTTCATCCGAGGTTTCATTCCATGATTCCTTGACTCGATCCCAGTTTTCCATGGCCTTCTCCATGACATAACGAGGAATACTTGGGCCGCTATATCGAATTTGGATCTTGAAAACACTAAAAAGTTGGTTAGCGTATGTGATGAAGCGTGAAAGAGATAGGTAACTTACTGTTCATCTGACTTTGAGTGCTCTCGGTGCTCCTCGAAAGTATTGAAGTGGATGCAGCAGGTGCTGCACCAAGGCTTGCCAAGTTGCATGTTGGCTGACGGGGGAATGGTGAAGACTTGGAGATATGAGTCCGGGTTGTTCTTTGGAGATGTCTCTTTATTTTAGAAACAAAAGGATGGAGGGAAAAAAGAAAAAAGAATAGTGGTGGTAGTTGTACAAATTGTCTATAGTACACTTGACTTGGGTTTGGAGTTTCCTGAGAGATTATAAAAGAAGAAGGAATTTCTCGGCTCATAAGTTCAAAAGATGCCTCTTATAGTCCCTCTTGAAACCATTTACTTTGGCATGAACACCTAAACTTTTCAGAAAGTCGATCGAAATCATCTTGTGATTCGGCAAAGACAATAAGTCATAAACATCTTGATGGCTCGGAACAGCATAGGTATCAGGAGCCAATGAGAAGAGCAAAACGGCAAAGTTAACTCTGGCTGAGAGGCGTGACAGATCTCAAGCTTGAGTCGAAAATAAAACGGCCACGATATTCTACCAAGCTGCTCAATCCCTGATAGGCTACTGTTGTGAAACGTAAACCTTAGGATGTTTAATAGACGACATACTAAGGGCAAAGTGCGAAATGCTTCAATGGAATAAACTTAGTTGTGTCTAACTTTTATAACATATCACCGTTCCCTCAGTGCCTTGAGTATCGCAGTGGCCAACTCTGCGTTTTTCGTGAATAAATCCAACTCATGCTCCGGGTACCCAGATTGAATAGCGATGACGGCGTCCAACTTTGGAACTATGTAGATAGACTGGCCATACATACCAATCGCTGCAAACGCGCCATCGTCTCCCATTTTATACTCCTCGTCCCCCCTGCCTGTCGTCCACCAACCACTTTCGTAGCCAAAGTTGGAGACAAAGTTATCCGGTTTAAGAGCCCTGGCCCCGACACTGTGCTTGGCATCAGAAATGTCTTGGAACCAACCGGGTGGCACATTCGGGCCTTTCCCTCCGTCCCTGAAACTTTCGAGAATAAAACACCCAAAGCGTGCCATATCTGTCAAAGTTATCGAGAGACCTCCGTGGCCGTCCACGTGCCCTGCGCCTGTTGTTCGTATGTACCCATCGTATTGCATTCCAGCAGGATCCCATATCGTGCGCGAAATGTATTCATTCAGAGGCTCTCCGGTTGCGCGTGAGATCGCCGTCGACAGCACGTAATAGTTCGGGTTGTAGTAGTGAAACTCTTCCCAAGGCTCAGCCACCTTCCTCGAAGTCTTGAGCCAGTTGATCACAGCTTCGGGATCCGTTTGGGGATAAAGCTCAGTGGCATACATGGGATTGGGCACATCCGCGGGACGCTCTTCTTCGGATTGTTCAACTACTCCTGAAGACATGCTGGATAGAGCAAGAAGTGGCACGTCTGCCCAAGCAGTTCCTTTCAGCTCTTTGACATGCCGAGATACTGGGTCGTTGACGGATAGTTTTCCTTCTTGCTGCGCAATGGCGAGAGCTGTTGCAACAAAAGATTTTGTGACTGATTGAACGTCGTTGCGAGATGCTTGAGAGTTTCCGTGTCTGTATTCTTCGAGTTTTATGGCTCCATTCTGAACAACGACGCAGCCAGTCAATCCATATCGGCGCATGAAATTGTTGAGATCAATCCCAGAGTTTTCCTTGATAGCTTCAGCTATGTTGGAAGAAGTATCTCGGGTAAAGCGTCTGAGATATGAGCCATGTCTGACTTGAGTTGTTCGGTTCTGGAAAGTTTCCTCGCGGAGTCGATAGAGAAGCGGAGTGTAAGCTGGATCAGCCGGGTGAATAGATGATAAGCTGAAGCTTCCGATATGATCGCTCAAATGTGGCAAATCTCCCATCTTGATTCTATGTCTTCAAACTTCTACAAGTCTGATAGAGGAAGCTCAGTATCGCTGAAACTGAGATTTACAGGTTTGACTATTTTTGAAGTCGGGTCGCATCCGAAGCTACACAACGGAGATGGATACCGGGATTAATAAGAGGTTCATCAGACCTCCAATCATGATTTATCATTACCTTTTGTGGTGTCCACCCCAAAGTACTTACATAGTATTATCGGCAGACTCGGCCGAGCCAAACCGGCTATAACCCTCCGAACTCTGAAGCTGGCATCAAATGCTAGACCATGCTATAATATTACGAAGACTTTGAAATTAGTTTACTAGCAGACTTCTTGTATGCAATCACTGGGTTCGACTACGTTGCGGTACATCCAGGGGAACACACTTATGCAGATGACAAAGGATCAGCCTAAAAAATCACGATATCACGTCAACTGGATGTGCAATGTTGTGCTAGAAAGAGTGATTGAGTACGTCAAAGTATCACCAGGATATCTGTAGTATTACCTGAGCTAACCCCCACTCTTGATTGGAAACGCGGCACTGATGGGTATATAATCCTCATGTTGGGGTAAGGGAGCGGCCTCACTTCTGACTCCGACACTATCAATTCATCCTCGCAAACAACTCATTATGCTAGAAGTCCACTGCTCTGGAACGCCCTATGAGGTAAAGAAACTCCATGCTACGAATGCCGTAATCCAAGCTGAAAGACTGACTTGTTGTGCAAGTACAGATCGGCCACCAACATGGCACAGCTGCAAAAGACAGGGTTGTTGGGTCTATCGCCTTTTATCGAGATCTGTTCCAAGAATCATGCGCCATGGGCTGGGAAGCAGTCCGTCAAGAGGCTCAACAATACATCCAACCTCTGCAGAAGCTATCTCCACGCTATGTCGAAGAGCTCCGAGGCTTAGCAGACGGCGCTGGCTTCGAGCTAGTTGATATCGTCGCTCTCAACGTTCGAACAGAAATCACATTCGGCTTATATACTCGAGTCCCGAGTGCACCTATCCAGACGGATGGCTGCACGAGTGCTGCATATCGTCAGCCTAATGGGGAGGTTCTCCTTGCGCAGAACTGGGACTGGCAGCCTGAACAGGCACCTAATCTCTTCATCTGTCATATCTCCCAGCCTGGAACAGATATACCCGATATTTCCATGGTGACTGAAGGAGGTGTAATTGGCAAGATTGGTATCAACTCCTCTGGTGTCGGAACCTGTCTAAACGCTATCCGAGCTCGAGGCGTTGATAGCACCAAAATTCCCATCCATCTCGCCCTGCGAACAGCTTTGGAATCTCATTCGGCGCGCGAAGCAGCCGATAAGCTGTATGAAATGGGCACGGCTGGAAGTGGTCATATTCTCGTGTCAGATCCGTCTGAAGCTATAGGCTTGGAATGCACCAGCATAGGGATCAGGGAGATCAACTTTGACAGCAACGGAACACTTTTTCACACGAACCATCTACTGCTTGACCATCCTGGGGTAGATGAGCCCGGCTGGATACCCGATTCCACAGACCGCATCAAGCGCATCGCACAGCTTCTTGATGAGCGATTGGCGACTTCAACCATCGACCATTCTTCATTCTTTGACTTCTTCAAGGACGAGCAAGGGTATCCAACAGCAATCAACCGTGATCAGTTCTCGCCCGGGAACGGTAAAGCAACACTCTTCACCATTAATATGGACCTGGCCAAGAGAAAAGCGATTGTCACTATGGGGAGGCCAACGAATTGGACCAGTGTGTCCATCAACCAAGTAAACCAAAATTTGACCCCCTTACTCGGCTTGGTTGACTAGAGCCCTTTACTTTACTTGGTTGCTTACAAGAAGTCCTTACTTGGTTGATATTACTTGACTACTATTCCCAATCGGGCAATTTCTACGGTAACATGCCGGTCCGAAGCAGGTGCTTTTGGCACTCAAGTGCCGCTACGGTATCTGACTTGAGGCGATTCCGTTCATCGGTAATAACCTTCTTTGTCTGTGAGAATACTCGCTCACACTCAGCGCTCATTGCTGGGCAACTGAACAAGTC